>JAGDQP010013564.1:0-47483 GCA_022664845.1 Lepisma saccharinum
ATATATATGTTACGAAAGACAACTTGCAAAGTAATTAATATATGAAAATTACTATAATATTTTGATCGTTTATAATGCGGACCCAGCCCCCTCCCTGCTTGACCAATTTGACTCGCTGGGTGAAACGGTTGTAGATCTCTGGTTTAGATTATCTTGGATTAATCTGATATTTCTCGATGTGGATCTTCTTTATTAATCATGCTTTTCTTGAAGTTGTTTACTGAACGTTTTATGACATATTAAAGCTTGTTTTATCACAAATATTGCCTGCATGGACTCCATTGTCATTTGTGACATTTCCTTCATCCATGAGAGAAAATAATCTCTACAAAGAAGTATTGCTGCCCGGAAGAAACAATAGTTCAATAACTTCTTTTAGATGATTGTGGGGAATGATATTGTCTTTGAAATTTGGAGGCCGGTAGATGAAAGGCACATGCTTTTGTCCATAATACTGGGTTTTGCTGGAAAAACATATTTTTTCCAGGTTTTTGGAAAATAATTTTTGTTCCCGTTGAAGTTTAAACTGTTCCTAGTACAGTTTGGCGTGTAGAATGCAAAAATTACACTAAAATACTCTATGATGCAACGCTTTTTCAGAATTTTAATTTTTAAGACAAATATGATCATGAAAATTTATGAGAAGTTTCAATTAGGGCTATAGCTTCCATAAAACCAAATACTAGGACACAAGTGTAACCCAAATATTTAAAAGAAATATGTACATAAACTCTATTGATATATAAAATTCCAAAATTTCCGCATTCTGGTCCAAACAGTTTCCGAAGAAAAAAAATAATATATTTGCAACAAAACAAAGCGTGTTTAGTTAGGACAACTTTCAAATGAAACTCTTTTGAGTAAACCACTTTTCATTAAAGGCAGTAAGGTACATTCTTTTGTCTTTCTTTACCCAACTAAACACGCACGCACACACACGAGCGCACCCCAGAGGGATATTTATGCGTTTCTATATGTAGTTTTGGATTTCTTGAACTGACAACATTTTGCCATTAGATTTCGTCTGTGTCTGGAAACACAGACATTGTGTAAGTTGTTGCGAGTTGTGGTTTGCACTTTGCTTTGAAAGTGTGTGTGGAAAATGAAACAGAAGAGTCTCAGGAAATTTTTAACGATCCAGGTAGTTTTAATTATGTTTCTGGGCAGTTTACTCCACAATCTCAATGAACGAAAATTAATTACAAGTATAACAAAAGCTACATACTTTTTATGCTTCAGCTGTGCGACTGGAGACGCCTACAAAAGACAAACCTAATGCAATGGTTACAAGGAAAACACAAAAGTATGAAATTTGCTGTAACCCTGATGTGCGTGAACAATCTAGTGATTACAAAGATTGCTACTTCCGTATGACTAAAATAGTGGGCGTGTAAAGAAAACTCTCAATATGCAGAAAATATACCTACTGGTTCCTCACAGTGAGGATCTACAAGTTCCAGATCCCTTACGAACATGGGTTGTGAAGCATTAAGTATTGTCAAACAGCGAATATACTATGGATAAACATTTAAAAATGTACGACGAGAATGTTGAATGTGACGAAGAAACAAAAGCCGTTCAGAAAGAGATGTGTGATCTCATTAGTGACTTAAATTTGAGAAGAAAGTAAGCAGAGGGTTTGGGTTCGAGGCTTCAGCAGTAAAATCTCCAGAGATACAAAGATTACAATTTACCGAAACGATCCTGAACAGTTTCCTACATATTTCATGTAATGAGGGGCTATCGAAACCAAATTTGAGGGCTGTGCTGCTTGGCAACGCAATGTGCTAATGTCCATCCTTTATTTGCTGTCGGATTCAAGGAAATAAATAAATCGATGTGTGTTCTCTTATAAGTTATATGTTGTAAGGTGTGCTAACCTTAAGGCTATCACAGGATTGCCAGAAAGATTGGTGAAGGAAGAATCACTATTTACACATTTGGAAATATGTGCTTTTGTAAACCCAAAGAAAGTTCTTATCATCCCCATCCACCTAAATGAGAGCTAATGAAAAAAGTCGTGAAAGCTTTGCAGAAAGGTGGAAGTGGATTCAGTTGCCTTCAGGAGTTTTCTTGAATTTGACGACAGCAAAGTAAAAGGAAAGTACCTCTGTTGGGTTAGAAGGACAATGCCTTTCAGTAAAAGCGTCAAGCTTTTGAATTAGCCGTTCATTCAATGCAATTGAGAGTGTATTTTAGGGAAATAGAAAAGTGGAGAACTACTCATTTCTGGTGTTAGAGCTGCTGAGGTGTTACAAAGAAATTTATGTTTTATGTCCTTAAATATTCATCATCTGCAGTCACGTTTTTATTATTTTGCGCAGAACTTAGATGATGTGAATGATGAACAGGAAGAGTGGTTCCATTAGGCCATTTCTGAAATGGAACGTCGTTACTTACTACGATGGTATCTAGATATGATGGAGTATTATGCTGGTGTCTAACGAGAAAGCAATTGGACCTATAATATACACTTACTGAGAGGAAAGTACGTATTTTTTTACACTTCTCACGTTTGTACGTGTATATATATTGCTCTATATTTGAGTTTTTCTATTGAGATTATAAATGTTGATACAAATCTATGAAAAATTTAATCGTTGAAAGGAAGTTCTGTTAAATTGAACCATGTCTGTATATAAGTGTGTATTTCCTTATGTACGAAAATATGTCTATAAGACATAAACCTTTCGTGTCAGAGCATTTTATCGTCATTTTACGATTCAGTGCATCAATTTACATAAAAGACAAGCTATTTTCCACGGGGGGAGGGGCAAGAAAAAGTTTTAATTTGTTCCCTACTGTTATGATTATTATTTTATATTTTTGGATAGGGGCAAACGGGGACAGAAGGGTTATTTTGGGGACTGTCTCCGAAAATCAGGGATGAACACTTGAAGAGTTACCTTATTGTCAGGAAGCAATTTTCCTGTAATACATAACGGTCAGGAGTATATATTCTAGTTACGTTGCATTGTCTCCATTTTCCTTTTTCAAATTGCATTACGAAACAGTTTAGCGATGTAGTATTGGAATGTCCTGTGCTCCTGTAGTAAGATGCCATGAAATCTCTTCAATACGGCAGCATTTTATAATTTAGTGTGAAGACATGTCGTGTCAAGTTGATAACATCGAGATTGCGACTGTACGAATAAAATCCATCTAGATTTGCAAGTTATGATGAATCAGGTATTGATGCAGTACATATAGAATCGAAGACGCTTAGTAAAGATGTACTAGATGCAAACTTCTATATCGAGCCAAAATTTCTAGCGATTCGTCAATTTCTGTTAGTAGTAATATTTATCCAATGTTCCTTCTAAATTGTGTTTAAAGACAATATCCGAAAACTCGGCATTCAGGTTTAATTCACTGACGTTTTAACTACAATGAAGAAAATGTAGTTATGTTTATATTACCTTATAACATGTGCCGTCTGTAGCAAGACAAAATACACATCCATAATGGAAATCAAAGATTGACGACCATAAAACACTGTAAGCGCAAACGTTTTTAGAAAGTAATTTACGGTACAGGGCGATACGTCTAAACGTTTTCTAGTTGTAGTATAAATCTTATATTGACGGCACCAATAGAGAAGAAGACAGAAGACATCTTGGAAAATCTGTTGCACATTACATTGATTCCTGAACTAACAGCACACGTTTTATCCGGACGTATGAATGGAACATAAATGTATGGGAAATGTACTTTACATTTACAATTTAAGTAGGCCTGAAACATCTTTCCTAAGTTTAAATATATAGTAGAAGCATGGTCTTTCATCCGGGCGTACATGAAATCTTGTAATACCATTTTCTTCATGTGAAAATACGTTAGCTTTGTTTGCCCAATGTGCAGTAGATGGAACTTAAACTGAAGATTTCTCATAGAAAAGTATTTTAACACTTAGCCCAATTGAACTATTTTTATCATTATTAATTTGTCAGTTCTTCAGTAAACATCTTCTACGCTTTCTCTTGCGCATGTCTAAAAAAGCATTTAGACCTTCAGTTAAACTTTTTGGTTCACTCTTGTGCACATATCAAGCACAAAAAGTATGACAATATTGAGTTGTTAATAGGATGTTTTAAAATGCAATAAAGTGAACGTTTTTGCAGTGTTATTTTTGTTTACCTTCTTATAAAACGAAAATAATATTTAACAATCAAAAATAAAGGCCATTGGGGAAAATATATGGGTGTAATGTTGCAAACACGTACTGTGTAATATATTGTGTTCTTGTGGATATCATAGCATTTCATACGTATTGCTTATCTGTAGGACTGCACTACACTGAAAAAAAGAAAACTTAACACCGTTCCAGCTGTCTGATCTCGTTATAACATTATCTTTGAATACGCTTTTTCTTAGTGCGGAATTTGGTAGGTACTCCGTTACTGGGAACAAGATAGGAATTCTATTCTATTGCTTGAAGTTTGAAACATGTAAGGTACTAACTTTCTTACAGGTGAGCGAGAAAAAGATAGAGTTTGAACGTGTTGAGGGCATTTTTGGACATAGAATCTGGAGAGTGCTCATATTTTCTAGTTCCTATACTTGGCAGAGAAATAACGAAGAATTTCCATCTCTCTCTCTCTCTCTCTCACACACACACACACACACTCACTCACTCTCTCTTCTGCTTGTATGTGTTACGTCAGTCTCATGGGTATAGAAACGATAACATGCCACGTGAATAAATCAGTCTACTTTCTTTCTTCCTCTCTTCGTAGATGTAGGTAGGCATCACCACCTCATTTTATAGGTAGAACCATACGTCGTTGAAAGTTTTGTGTGTGTGTGAGAGAGAGAGAGAGAGAGAGTGAGTCTGCTCGTCTATCCTTCCAAAACTTTACTTACAAGTTTGACTTGTGTTCTTCAATTCTCTCTCCTTCTCTCGTTAAAGTTTGGACGGAAAACTTTATGCGCGCACTTGAGAAAGAGAAAGAGAGACCATCGGCAAAGTTTTCTTCAAGTAAAACTGCTTTAATAGCTCTTACCTCTGCTCAGAAGTGAGTCCTTTGTTTTTTTTTATTCAACAAAACGATGAAAACAAAATACAATGGAGAACTAAGTGCACTAAGCAGCCATGGATAACTTACAAAAAAAAAGATATTTGTAAAAACATAGGGAAGAATATACTTCGTAAGTATAATTTGTATCTAGGTTTACAATGCCATAAGTTTCTAAATTACATCCTGCCACTCGTTACGGTTTATACTAGTAACTCTGTTTCCCAGTTAGTTTATTACTCGGTAATAATGATTTGTGTTCCAAACCCTTCAATGTTTATAGTCTATATCACGCCTCCTAAATTCGGGTAAGAGGCTAATCTACATAAGACTTTCAAATTTACTTAGGGTTCTTAATGAATGTAACAAGTAGTAAATTCGTATTGATTTAAAAACAAAAATATTTTAAGGCCTTTAGGAGCAAATTCGTATTTTGCTGTCTAAGGTATCTTCAATATTATGATTTGTAGTAGTGTACCCTCAAGTTCAACATATATTTTGTTCAATATCCTGTCACGCTGATAGTTATTAGGTTTTCATATATTCGGGTTTGGGTGTATAGGATTTCATATATACGGATCTTCGAATCTGGATCTTGTGGCCTGATCAAGTTTATTCGGTGACTTCCTATGTACTCTTCAACACTTATCTCAGTTGTTCTGGGTTGTGTTCTACACATGGTAACAAAGCCAAAGTTCCAAACTATAATATTCAAGTTTATCCGTTCGTTGACGTAAAACGTACTTCTTGAATTAGAATAATTTGTGCAGCGATAGTACTGCTTTCAGGTGTAAAGGTTATTATTGTATGCTCGGGGCCTAAGTTCCTGTAAACTCTCAGCCAATGGCTATTCTAAAGCGTTCATCTTTTAGTGAAATACGCGTTAGGCTCCTGTGTCCTTTCTTCGCTGTATACATTCCTCACCCGTTACCATGACTACATCTTTTCGTTCACAATTATATGAAAATACAATAAATTTGTTTGTTTATTATTTTGTGCGTTCGTTTCTTTGTAATACGGTATATAGAGTACAAGTTTTTTTGGGGTGTGTACCAATATTCAATCCTCAATTCTTCCACACTCATTGGCACATCCACACGCAAATAAATACACTCACATTTTTATAGAAAATCTCTGCAAAACATGAATGTGTATAAGGAAAACACTAAATATTATGTGATGTTCCAAGATAGGCTGGCGTCTCGCACTTACTGCACAATATGGTGTATATACAGGTGGTACCCGTAAATGTAAAAAAATGTTTTTTGTCTCACACAAGCAAGTAATTGTAAAATATAGACAATTGACTGCGCATAGTATGAATATTTTGAACTGCAAACCGACTGCAAACATCCACTCGTACCCCGCAAAATGACTGGTCACCTTTTCGATGCTGAACTATTTTCTGGACGTTTGCAGTAAGAATAAAAACAATGCTGTAGGTTCATTAAAAGTGGCAAAAATTGGCAGTCAGCTGAAAAGTTATAAAAAGAACGTACTCTGTAGTACAGTGCGTTCCATAACTCCTATCACCTTTCTGTTTCCAATTTTCGAGTAGAAAAAATCTATATTTTTTGTTGAAAACTTTCAAAAATATGAGGGAGGTAAGTAAACATTGAATGAGGCTGAGTGCATAAATATTCGATAAACGCATCGTCGTTTTAGAGGCGCGAAACTGCGTGAGTGATATTTTTTCTTATGCAATATCGATGTTAAAATGCTCAAAGACAGATAAAACTGTCCCAAATGCTACTGGAAGCAATTTAGTACTAGATTAACCATACTCTAGGACCTAGATAGGCACAACTCACACATCGCAACTACACACTGACATACTAGATGACATCCCTCAATTGTTTTCGTCGTTTAAGTAGTAGATTCTCTTGTTTAGTATGCATCTCGGAGGAAATGGCAAATGTCGTATTTACGTCGGGTGTCCCCTATAGTGTGTCACGATGTTTGTGCTTATCTAGGTCTTGGAGCATGGGAAATCTAGTACTAAATTGATTTTAGCTGTATCTGGTTCATTTTCACAGTTTTATCTGTCTGTGAGTATTTTAACATGAATTTTCCATAAGAAAAATATCACTTTCGCAGTTTTCGCTACGAAAAAAAGGATAAAACTGTTGTCAAATATTAATCCACTAACATTATTCAACTTTTACTTATCTCCATTATGCGCTTACAAAATTTGAAGCAAATATATCGATTCTTTATATCCCAAAATTGGAAACAAAAGGGACAGGAGTCATGGAACTCACTATATAGTGTAGTTGTCCAGAGGTAATGACAGTCTAGACATGTACATTCAGGAAAACATGTATTCTCCAGAAACGTTACATTTATTTTTATTTAAGTTACGAATCAGATAGGCAGCTATGCCTAATTTCTTTAATCCTATAGTTCAGAAATTTGATGAGTTTAGGCCGTAGTTGATTGGTTGTTCCATAAATCTAAGTAAAGACTATAACATTCAACTTTCCCGGAATAAGCTTTTAAGAGTTTACTAGTGACGCCATAAGACTATGTTTCTCCATGTAAATGAGGACTATGTGTCGCACGTCCTGGAAAACAAGGCGAACAATCCACATTTGCATTGTTAATTGTCATGGTGTGACTCGTTATGACGTCAATAATACATTTGGAGCACCACTGAAACCGCAAGACAGCAATATAGTGCAGTAGATATGAACCAAATAATGTGAAAATATTTCATGACTGGCTACAAGCGGGAATTTTTTCAGGATAAAATTACACTTGTAGGAAGTCTGAAAAACACCGGGACACAAGCTGGTAGTGACGTCGTATGGCCACAGTGACGTAACAAATATGACCGACCATCTGAAACTTCAAATTGGTATAACTCAGAAACCATTGATCCTATGGACTTGATCCATGTACCGTTGGAACCGGAATCACAAGCACTACAAATCATTATACCTTAGTCATATTCGTAAAATATTATCTTCATGGACAAATTTTAATATTTTCATTTTTTCCATCAATTTTAGTTCACATTTTTGCATTTCAATACTCAACGGGTTCACATGTGATGGAAACACCCATTACATTTATTGTAGCTTATAAAACAATATTTCCAACAAAACCAAATAGGTTATTGTGACTTTATTACTTAATGACATATTCAATTTTTAGAACATATTTCACGTAATAATAAGGTAAAAACTCTGAATGTGCAAAAAATTCAAATATTTCAAATGTGCATAATGCAGAAACTATTGATCCTACAGACTTGATCCATGTACCGTTGGAACCGGAATCACAAGCACTACAAATAATTATAATTATACCTCAATCATATTCGTAAAATAATATCTTCATGGAGAAATGTGAATATTTTCATTTTTTGCATCCATTTTAGTTCACATTTTGCACTTCAACACACAAAGGACTCACAAATCAGAATATCTCAGAAATCTTGAATTGCAAAAACTTAAAAATCTTCCAGAAGAACAAGAAAATATAAACAGAAAATAAAAGGGAACAGATATTGAGACCAAAACAATATTTTCAAAATCCTTTAACAAAACAATATTTTCAGTGCAAAATTTAATATTTTGATTTCAGCATGCTTCAACAGTGATTACTTTAAAGTTTAAGATAAACGTGGAACAATATGTGTATCCGAAAATAGTTTTCTTACATTACGCTAATAGTTTTCTGATTTATTTACATGTAAATATTAAAATATAGAAGTGATATCGCTTTGTTTTTAGTCAGGGACAAAAGTCTGCAGATCGCTTTGTTTCCGTCTAATATCCATTACCATACTTTATACAATGGGGAAAAAAGAGCATCAATTATTCCCAGAGCACTTAGCATCGCATTCACATAAGGCTGTACTGTTCGTAAACAACACTCGTTGCAAATCGTTAACTTTGTCACAGGTGCTAGTTTTATCATACATTAGAACGGTGAACCGCTGAATCAGCTGAAAATCATGATCTTGATTGGAACTTTTATCTTCTGATAGCCTGTGGAATGCATCAGTTACTTCCGGAAATTCCTCCCATGTGTTCCATGCTGTCGTTTTATCAATGCCTGCAAATGCAGACACAGTATCACATCCTGTAAAAGGAAGAAAGAATGGTAAACCTTTATGGATATCTGATGACACGCAGTGTGCTATAGCATGGACTGGAATGTAGTTCTTTTTCTTTCCAACTCCAAACTCAATCCACAATTATTCCAAATTTGGTATGGAGTTATATGCAAACACTGCTAACATTACCACGTCAGAATCTACCGTCACTATCATAATATGAGTATGGCCAGCAGCAGCAGCATCTTTCACGTGAAGTAAAAGTCTTGTGTCTGCTTCCTCATGGGTGGTTGGCGATATTCTGCTTTTATGCAGAACATTTGAAGAAGTTTTTACCACATCATCGTATGTACATATAATGGATTTTTCATGAGGTTCTGTCTGCAGCCAGTAAATGAAATAACTATTCTTTGTTTTCATCTACTGATAAGAAGCTGTTGAATTGTTTTGGCACGCTGGTCGTTGGGCGCACTAAAATTTTTTGCCCCGAGCCACGTATCTCACGAGCAGGCGCTTTCAGGTTGTCTGTGAAATACCTATCAAATACAAGATCTAGCCTTGACACATATTTTAATCATTGCTGAACATAGGAGATAAATACGCCATAAGCATAATCAGCAAATGTTTTTGATGACCGTGGTGGCAGCATGTGTACTACGACTGCTGCATCAAGCATTACTGCAGTTGCCTTGGGTAAGTCATCAGTGAGGGTGTCGGTTGGAGATGCATTCTATGATATGCATTCGATGATATCTAATGCCATCATGCCATAATATCTTCTTTATGCATTCGATGATATCTGACTTGCTGGATTGTTTTCTTAATCGTTCAAACTCAGATATGTATAGGCATGATTCTCGTGTGCGAAGAAGGCGTCGATGTCACCATCACGCTGCTGACAGGCAACATCGAGCTTACAAAGAATGTTCGAGTCATGGCGCAGAAAATATATTTTTTTCTTTTTGTTTGGAAAAGATAGCGCTTCGTTGCAACTTGAAGAACAGATTGTTTCGCTTTATGATATCCTGCATGGATTTGTTGACTTCGGTAAGTCTTTCCCTTACATATGTAACATACTGCTGTTTATCCACTGCTACTGCCTCACGAACAGACACCTCTGCTTCAGTTGACATAATTACTTTGATAATAGGTTCATAAGACTATCTTCTTCAAACGGGTTTCCTTGTTCATGAAATTGCTCTAGTACATCTGCCAAGTGTTTTCGGTACCGCAAATCCAACACGTGTCTGTGTGTTCTCTGTGCTCTGTATCCACACCCGTCTTATCAATTAAACCTGCCTCCTGTTCGTAGTCAGAAATAATACTTGCGATTGCTGGGTCATACATTTCAGAAGAGAAGGAGGTTTATCCAACATATCTACAGCACCACCATCGGTCTTCACGATTGTATTATTTTGCTCATGTAGATGATCATCTGCGATATGTGAAAAAGCCCTCTCACTTTTTCTACTGCAGAAATGACCTCTCTGAAACTTGGAGCACACTTGCGTATGTCTAGTTGGCAATTCAAGAAGATTCTGTATGAATACTGGAATCCACCTGGCATAGTGAACATGGTCACAGGCAAAGAACCACGGACAAATCTGGAGAAGAGTGTCAAGGAATAGACTGAAATTTGCCAGCCGTACACTCTTCACAAACTGAAGCAGCAAGAGATCAAATTCTAGTGTTGTATTCCAATACACGAACTATGACGATTCACCTATTCTCTTATTAAGCCATTCATCAAATGTAATATCCTGATCACTAGAAGCTTCACAGTAACGACTATAGGCTTCCCGCTGAAGAATATACAGAGCAGCTGCTGATACTTGATGAGCATATCGAGTTCTTTTAACATGAGAGGCTTTCAGGAGAGATTCGACCCTCCCTGATGTAGTGACATCAGCCTTGACTAATATCTGATCCCATTCCGATCCTTCTAACCAAGTCCCAATCGTACTCATGATAGCAATTTAAATATGAAGTCCCCCCCCATCATTAAAAAAAAATTGTCCTCTCCATACATCTCTAGATATTTCCATTGCACTTGTTTCATCAGGGCATACACTGGCTGATCACCTGTAATAACTGGCGTCTGCTGAGGGTTAAGATATAAAACTACTGATGAAACAATATCCATAGTATGTCGAACCATCGCTGGAGAATGAACAGCTTCCTCTAGAAGGTAATAATGCGTGTTGGGATTTTGGCATACTATGGTTCACATCCGTTTTGAAGTGGTAGGTTGCCCATGATATCGTCTCATCAGAGGATTCGGTTTCACTTGTAATTGCTGTGTACACAGAATCAAGCCATTCTGTCGCTGCATTTATACGAATACTCGAACAAGCTGGGTAAATTGGCTTAACGGTTGACATGTGAGGATCATAGGATGACAGTATGAACTGCAGGAACTGTGGTGCAGGAGTCTTTTCTTTATTTTCTTGTCCATCTTCTCTGCACTAATACTGGGAAATTAATATGAACTTCCACTATGTTTGGGATTCGTTGATTTTGAAAAACCTTTCGATTCGGCCCCCTTGTCAGCAGTATTTAAATCACTTGAACACCAAGGCATCAAAAATGCATGCATCAAGCTACTGCGAAAAAATTTTTCGACTGCTACGTCTGTCATTAGACTACATCAAGAAAGTGAAAACTTTTAGTGTCGGAAAAGGGGTAAGGCAAGCAGATTCGATTTCTCCAAAATTGTTTTCAGCGGTCCTGGAGAAAGTGTTCTAAAATTTAAACTGGGATGAAGTTGGAATTAAAATTAATGGTGAATATCTTCATCACCTACGGTTCGCTGATGATATAGTCCTGTTTGCTTCAAGTGCAGAAGAACTACAAACCAGAATGAATGAACTGGGTAATGAGAGTTCGAAAATAGGTCTAACAATGAATTTAAGTAAAACAAAAGTCATATACAATCAACATGCTGCAAAAAGGGAAATAACGATTAGCGGAGAGACAATAGGCATAGTTGATGCGTATATTTACCTAGGCCAGCTCAAACCATCGAATGCCAAGTTTACTGATGAAATAAACAGAATATGTAAAATGGCGTGGAGTTCGTTTGGAAGACAACACTTTATTTCCAAAAACAAACTACCAATGTGTCGGAAGCGTAAAGTTTATAATCAATGTGTCTTACCTGTGATGATGTACGACTGTGAAACTTGGACATTGAATACACAAACGACTCAAAGATTGAGAGTCACACAAAGAGCAATGGAGAGATGCATGCTAGGAATAGCCAGAAGAGACAGGAAGACAAGTGAATGGATCCGTGCACAAACAAACGTAGTGGATGTAATCAAGACTGCGAAGAAGCTGAAGTGGAAATGGGCCGGTCACATAGCTAGATGAACGGATAGAAGGTGGACGACTAATGTACTACATTGGATTCTTAGAGAAAAGAAACAACTGAGACGACACCCAAATGCAAAATAGGTAGATAAAATCAAGCGTTTTTCAGGAATATGGATGAGGATAGCAGCAGACTGAGATATGTGGAAAGATATGGGTTAGGCCTTCATCCAGCAGTGGATATAAAATAATATAATTTAATATATATATATATGAAGACTGTAATGCATTCTGTTATACCTTATGTACATTTCAGAACTTACTATGAACATTTGTTTGTATTTTCCCCCTAATCTATGATAAAAAATACTCAGAAAATTGAAAACACAAATTTCGAAATGAAAATAATGTTTTTTGGCTTTTTTCTGTTTATATTTTCTTGTTCTTCTGGAAGATTTTTAAGTTTTTGCAATTCAAGATTTCTGAGATATTCTGATTTGTGAGTCCTTTGTGTGTTGAAGTGCAAAATGTGAACTAAAATGGATGCAAAAAATGAAAATATTCACATTTCTCCATGAAGATATTATTTTACGAATATGATTGAGGTATAATTATAATTATTTGTAGTGCTTGTGATTCCGGTTCCAACGGTACATGGATCAAGTCTGTAGGATCAATAGTTTCTGCATTATGCACATTTGAAATATTTGAATTTTTTGCACATTCAGAGTTTTTACCTTATTATTACGTGAAATATGTTCTAAAAATTGAATATGTCATTAAGTAATAAAGTCACAATAACCTATTTGGTTTTGTTGGAAATATTGTTTTATAAGCTACAATAAATGTAATGGGTGTTTCCATCACATGTGAACCCGTTGAGTATTGAAATGCAAAAATGTGAACTAAAATTGATGGAAAAAATGAAAATATTAAAATTTGTCCATGAAGATAATATTTTACGAATATGACTAAGGTATAATGATTTGTAGTGCTTGTGATTCCGGTTCCAACGGTACATGGATCAAGTCCATAGGATCAATGGTTTCTTAGTTATACCAATTTGAAGTTTCAGATGGTCGGTCATATTTGTTACGTCACTGCGGCCATACGACGTCACTACCAGCTTGTGTCCCGGTGTTTTTCAGACTTCCTACAAGTGTAATTTTATCCTGAAAAAATTCCCGCTTGTAGCCAGTCATGAAATATTTTGGCACTATTCTACTGCACTAATACACCACAAAACCTGTTGTTACTATTTCCCAGCTGCATGTTATCATTCTGATATTTTTTACTGTTAAAACTCAAATACTGTGTTTTATAATCTCTTTAGTTACAATTTCTGGTAGATTATCTATGTGTGGATCCCTCATGAAATGAAATATTATTCCGGTTATTGTAAATGAGGTGGAGTGCTGACGCCATCAGTCAAGATACCTTCTATTACAACACACTTTATAGTTTATACAAAATTGATTCCCAACACCCTATGATCTCCATGCCTCTCGACCGCACGTATAAATTTCAAAAATACCGAATAAAAATAGTATGTCATTAATTATTTATAAACGTTTTTCTTATTTCTTTCCGAAGCCGTCGAATCCTTGCAAGTCCTTCAGATCCTCAGTTTGGGAACCGGAGATATAAACAGAGTACCTCTCTTGTGCACTTGCCTGGCATAAATTCACACACATGTAAACTGTTTCTATTATAAACTAGGATTCAATAAGGTGGCCGGGTGACCGAGCACTCTGCAGCAGTAGGCCATCGGCTCGAAGGTCCCGGGTTCGAGTCCCGGCAGGGGTATGGGTGTGGATTTTAACAGCTAAAGGCGAATCGTGACGACCCGAAGTCTAAAGTTACTAGACCGGCCAATACAGAAATAAAGTTTACCAAAGTTTTTAAGAAGTTCAGGCCAGGTGACGCTCTATTTCGTCGCGGTATTGTCTTGTCCTTATGATCAACAAACGTCACTCCTTTGTTCAAAGAGGCTTTTAAAGTGTCATTTTCTAGGTTTTTGTGGAAATGTCACTCTAGGAGTTAGTGTTATACTTGTTTTATGAAAGTAACGATTCAGATTTAAATTCCTTGGCTGTTTCAGCTTGAAACTGTTTTCTAAAATCCACCAACAAAAGTTCTTACAGGGAGACTGTCAATGAAATCATATCAAAAGCTACCCTGAAATTTTGCTAATAGAATCTATGTCCTATAGAGAGGTCATATGCAAAAAATTACCTGCCCATATTAACTACAAGATACCGAAATAGGGACTTGAATATTGGTCGAAGGTGTACAAAACCTGCATTTTTTAAGATTCAATCAACAGAAGTCACTTATGCTTCGTTTTCGTCCTGGAATGAAACACTAACGAATTGTAGCGTCACCTCTCGCACCGCAGCACGTTTTGCCAGGGACATATTTAGGGGATTTGGATCCTCCGAAATTATTTTTTTGTAAAGTATTTAAAATTATAAGGACTTTACAAAAAAATGAATTTAGAGTTGTCCAGATTTCTAAATACGTCCCTGGTTAGACGTGGTGTTGTGTATGAGGTGATGCTACAACTCGGCAGTGTTTCAATGCAGAAGTGCCTTCTGTTGATAAAATCATAAAAAATACACTTTTGTACACTTCGACTAATATTTCAGCCCCTATCTCAGTCAATATGGGCAGCAGTTAATATGGGCAGCTATTTGTTTGTATATGACCTCTCTATAGGTCGTAGATTCTTTTAGCAACATTTCAGTATACGTTCCGATATGATTGTATTGACATTAGTACCATACCTGGCAATTTGCAAGTTACCTCACTAATGAATGGCAAAAGCTATCTACACCAAATGTTTGCCATACTGTTATTTATTTGTTTCTTTTTTCGTATAAGAGTTTTTAAATTCAGAAAGCAGGAGCGTAATTGAAGATTTTTTAACAAAAACAAACTTAATCAATTCTGGAGTATTCGCGAGTTTCGTAATTTTAATTTAGCTTAGGATTTAATCTCTCATACACGGTGCTTTAAAGAATGTCAATTAAAAAAGGAAAGTAAAATACAATTATGTTGAAGCAAATATTACGTTTCAGCATATTATATAGTCTTCTTACAGCCTTAGGCCACAGAAATTAAGCTAAATCGCTTTCAGAACAATATTTTAATATTAATATATTTTCAATGAGTCCAATAGTTTGGCCAACATTGTATGTATAAACTAATTTTCCATTATTATAATTATGAAACTAGTTATGGTTTATTGAAAACAATATTGCAAGGAATCATACCTTTCGCCAAGCAGAACTTAGATATCTCATTTTAAAATCCTCTCTTTAGACTTCTTTTTAACAGAGTTAAATCTGATTACATTAATGAAAATCCGTTGTATTTTAAGATTTTAACAAATTGAAAGTGGTTAAATGGGGGGAAATAGTTCTATGTCAGTTGGAACGGACAAAGAAAGAAAACTTTTAAAGCTAACTTAAGGTACAAAATTACAATATGTGTGTAATCCAGGCCATTTTTGCTTTATTTTCTACACTGTTATAATAATTATATTTATGATTATTATTCTAAATAGATAATCCTAATGTTGAAACTTAATATTTTATAAATAATTAGTAAAATATTAGTAGTACCAACAATATATGCAAGCGATTATCATATACACATTAATCATAGATTGAGTTAATCACAGCATGAGCATTAATATAGTTTATGATAGTGAACTATTAAAATATTTATGAGCGTCCTAGATCATTACGTTAGCGTTCAAATTCATTATAACCTTACACGTGTACAATGACAGCCAAAATTTAAGACCGCCAATATATTGCGTTAAAATTATCTGTTGATTTCATTTCTCGTGTGGTGAGAGGCAGGGTGATAGAATGTCTTTTTAAGCTTATTCTATCTCTAATCTTACAGTAACAAAGTAATTTAACAAGGAAATTAACTCTGTTAAAAGTATCATGAAAGCCGCATAGACTGTATGGAAACGAAGAAATTATATATTCAGTGATTCTCTTTTCTTTATTAATAATTTTACCGAATATTCTTAAATAAATTCTTCTCGGTCATACAACATCAATCTAGATCACTAGCGATATTATGAGATATGACATACTCTCAGTTATATCTTACAAGTGTCAAAACAGAGACAGCAAGTGTGAGTGATAAAATCGATCATGCATGCTTTCGTCTTGGAGGATTTTAGTTACCGATTTCTTTCATGACCACTATAGGTCAGATTATAGCGTGAAGTGGAAACAGTCTAAGAAAAACAGTGTCGTTCACATGATAAAAGGAAAAGCATATTCAAGAACATTTCGTGCCCAAAACGCCCTGCTCCTAGAGGATTATTTTACAAATAATGGCCTCGCGAAAAGTCTAAAGGTAACTTACTTGTACCTTTTAATACTTCTGTTGATCTAGAAACAGTTGTTTATTCAAGACGATAGTGAGATAATGCAGTAGTGACTAAATATACTAAGTTACATAATGATGTGGTTAAAATAAACCCAAACCATCTATTTCATCGAATGTTGATTATAGTGAAACGCGATGAGGAACTTTCATGTTATAAACTGGCTGCTTAGCCACCATCACTCTTTCATGAGGTTTCTCTTCAAAGGAGCGTCATTTAGTGTAAGTATACATCCACGTATGTTCATCCCAAGAGTAATTTGTTTCTAACACAAGGAATAAATCCAAACTAATCAGTCCTAACGAAACATCTCTAGATTTCTGGTTGGATCCTAACTTCATCACCTGCAGATGCAGACACATTAGTTGTGGGGAGAAGCCACTAATATTTTGGTTTTTATAATAGCGCATGGAACCACCGAGACCCACATGCAAAAGAAGTGATATCCATTTTGCGAGTGACTTTCTTTGTATTATGGGGGAAGAGAGGATACTGAGTCTCTTAATTTTATTAATTTTATTAGAAAGGAAAAATTCCGCCATAGTGACACAAAGAAAGGCACTCGCAAAATGAATATCGCTTCTTTTGTGAGTAGAATTCTTGCTCCACTCTTCCCTTTAGCCCGAAGGGGTTCTTGTACTGATCTGGTTTACAGCTATATTTTCATAAAAGCAAAATAACTTTTAATAATTTTCCATCCTAAATATTTATGGTGTAATATACTAGTATGTTTGTATATACTTTTAATCTTTCTTTACTAGTTTACATATCTATTCTTTCATCTACACCAACAATTACACTAAAATTCTTAATCCCATTGCCTTTGATGTGGAATAAAGGGACAATCTTGTATATCTGGCGATTTAAGAAATACGAAGGTGTATAATTGCAGATGTGAAATGACGAACTACTTATTAAAATAGCGAGAGCACCTTGGGTGAGTTAGTGCTTTTTGTAGATTGGTTAGGAAATCAGCTAGAAGTTACTGCAATAACTATATTTTATTCAATTTAAATGCTTATCTGTGTTTCCACTGAAATAGGGCCTGCGTCACTGTACTATGAAACCTGTCCCTTACATTACGCAGCTTTATACAGTGTGGAAATACGTATACATTTAGTTTGAAGACTATGAAATTTCCTACAACTTACATTCCAAATTTACTCATATTTTGGCTCTGTTGACACGTACAAGGTAAATATATTTCCCAGCACAGACCATACGTTTTCTTTATATTGTAAAATTATGAAAAAAAGGACTAATAGTGGGAGAAAATGTGATATTTTTTACTTTGCCTATAACGTTAACACCTTAATAACACAGTCATTTCACGCAGGGGCGGACTGGCCAGGGCCGCTAGGCCGCTATCGCGGCCTAGGCCCTCTCAGAAAAAAAATAATAACAATAAAGAAAGAGAGAAAAGCTAAAACAGAAGAAATCTAAATAATTCGGTAGATCACTGGTTATTATGCTGCCAACACACACCCCTCTTCCATCCTTCCATCAGTAAGTTAACCTTTTCAATAGGGCCCTTTTGTTATTGGATTTGTGGCTAGGCCCATCTTTCACTATGGTATTTTATTATTGGAAACTGTGATTTAGTTGTGCCTGGGGCCTTGGGCCCTTCTTTCATTATATTGTGCAGTTGGGGCCCTTCTTTTATTACATGAGCAGTTGAGACCCTGGGCCCTTTTTCTCATTATGTTGGGCAGTCTTTCATTATGTTAGGCAGTTGGGGCCCTTTCATCGTTGAAGACTGGAGCCTGGTTTGTAGCTGGGTTCATATTTAACCACAGGCTGATGTGTCCTTTATGGATGTTATCAAATATAAATCTACAAGATGTGTTAGCTCAAAAATGGAAAACCAGCGCATTTTTAAAAATGTATTTACTTTTGCCTAGTCCAAATATCAAGTTCATTTAGAACAGAAAACATGCTTCGTTTTTGGAATTATCAGCTGGAACTTAGGCTACAGTGTTGACATGGAATTTTTTTCGCCAGCATAAATAGCATAGTTCTATCCAGCTCTGGAATAAAAGTGTTCTATCACAATCATATCCAGTAGGCGATAACGCCAACAAAGTACGAGATTGAAAGTAATGCGTTGTCTTTACCATGCACACAAGTGACATGTGAAAGGTGCTTCTCATAGTTAGTTGGTGAAAACAAATATCAGAGCTAGTTCGTCTGAAGATATTTTGGACACATTTTTGCTAATGTGTATGGAAGGAGACATGTTAAATTTAGTGTCCGTGGACGAAGCTATTCAGGAACTCTGCAATTCATCATCTGAACTGAAAAGAATCTTAACTTTTTAAAATAATTATTTGTTTAGTGTTTCAGCAGTGTTTTCCATTTTCAGTAAAACTGTCGTGTTCATTCCACAGTTAAAAGTTATTGGCTATTATTTGTTTAGTGTTTCAGTTACTACATGGCAATACAATAATAATTATAAAATATTCTCTCGAGATAGATCCTGTGCTTTGGTGTTTGATTAAAACTTGCTGTGACATCAAATTTCCAATGACCACATGACAAATCATAGCTGGCAAAAACTACCAAGTAACAACGAATTTACAACTGCATAACGCGATGGCTCATCGCAAATGTTCATTGTACGCTATTTTAGAAATTGGTGTAATAGTCTGAGGGCCCTCCTTGGTAACCGCGGCCTGGGCCCTAATATACCCAGTCCGCCCCTGATTTCAAGTTCATCGGTTTAGAAAATTATTAAGTGTGGATGGGGAAATCCAAGATTGCGAACAAGTTGTTTAAAATGGCAGAAAATCGACAACTGGAGTTTTTGTAGAGCAATATGAGCAATGTGTATAACTCCAAATGGTTTAAAGTTTAGTTTTATATGTTAAATGTTAGCCCCAAACACTAACTTGACTGCGTTAAAACGGGTGTAAACTTAGGAGTGTTTCTTTCTGGGGAGTCCCCGGAGGTCAGTGTTGTTAGGTTCCCGGCACAATATTTCCCTCAAAATACTGAACCACTTCCCGATTTTTTTAGATATTTTCCCGATTCTAAGTTTCCGTCAAAAGTAACTGGAAATTAAAACAAAAAGTGCCAAAAGTTAACAAACTTTCCCCATTTTTAATATTTTTTTTTTTCCATTTTCCTTTCTTGTCTCCTAGATTTTCCCGTTTTCCGGGAAATTTCCCCTTACCTGACAACACTGCCGAGGTATTACCCTGTAGAGCAAACAGTATTAAACAGTAGTGGTATCAAGGCATCACCTTGTTTCAATTAGTTACGAAACTATCTCACATATATTACCTACCCGTACTCTGTTTATAGGGTTGCATATCATCACTAGTTGAAAAAGTTTTTTTTTTTCGAAATACCAAATCGTACCAAGATACTGTATAACATTTCCCTTTCGATAGAAAAAAAAAAATAGTCTCAATAATTAATTTTGTAAGAAATTCATTATCAACACGAGGCAATAATAATGTAGTTTATTACTTTGTGCTACATCTCTTTGTAGTATACACCACATTATATTTTGTTTGTAGGAAATTTAAAACCTTTTGTGCTACAATTTGAACTACATAAGTTTTTAATCAAAGTGAATGCATTGCCAACGGTAGATAAATATTGTTATTGTTATGACGTAATGCATAATTTAGTTAGTAAATAATTATAGTTCTACCAGCACCTTATATTGAATGGACAACTAAATTAAGCAAATATTACTAATTAAGTATATTTTAATTTTGCTGCCAGTAACAATTTCCCCTCTACTTTTAAACAATACCATCACAAAGAGGGAGGGAAGAAAAATGAAAATGCGTTTAATGAGCTTTTAGCTTTAATAATCATATGAACAGGTCGGTTGTTTTGTAGCAATGGAGAACAACATGTATAACATATGTAATCGGTCACATCAACGTGCTATTATTGATCACGTATGAAATGGTGAACCCGGAAATACCACATTGACAGTTGCCAACATATTCAATCATATATGCACATGACAATACTTCACACAAGCATGTTTAACAAGCTCATTAATTTTATATACATGACACTGCAAGATGTTTCACGTGCTTAAACAACTAGCTGGAACGCAGGGAAGCTAGCAATACACAGGATATATTTTAATTCGAACTCGTCTACATTGTAATAATAATAATAATAATAATATGATAATCGTATGTTACTTAGTATATATTATTAAACAGTGGATTCGAGCTGCTCTTGTACAACACAAGAAACACATTTCTTATAACAACAGTTAATAAAACTCTAACTATTCAAAATAAGATTTATAAGTACTCAAAATATAATTGCTTCTAGGCCTGAGCAGAATACATTTTTACTACCTGTTTAACTTTTAGTCAAATTTGGAAACTATTCACGACTTGTTCTTTGCAATTTCTATAACCAGCCGTGGAGATTACATTCCTGATCTTTCATATATTCGAATCGTATGATGCTATGGATATTTTTTTCTGGATCCGAATGCTTTAGGAATAACAGTTCTTCAGATATTCTACCTTTCGTTTCAGTTAATCGAAAGGTATAATATCTTTACCTTTCGATATTAAAGAGTTCAGTTAATAAGAGTTCCGGTTCAGTTCGTGTTAAGTGTTCCGAACTACATACTTTCCGTACATTTAGAGTTTCATTGATTTCGTAGGAAAGTATTTTAACAGTAATGGTTTGTCAGGAGAAACATCCATTTGTCGAACTGGCCGGCTGCAGTCTTTATTTTTAATAGTCTTGTTACACAATATGTTTATGAATGAAGGACAGATGAAAACAGCGTAAAACTATTAACAAAATGAACACATTATACAATTTTAAGTTACATTTGCTGAGTTCAAAAAACATGTGGTAAATAATACTTTCTGTGTCGAAAGAATAACTTTTCTTCTCAAACATGTTATGGACTACACTTAATACATTTTTACCGACTTGATTAATATGAAACTTAACTACATTATTTTATGTTTATTATTTTCTTACGGTCTATTTAAAACCTTATCTCTTGTGAAAATTCTATCACAATTGATAGCTCTGTACTGAGAGATAAAAATATGTCCGATTCCGATTCCGATGACGTTGTGTGTTATCATCCATGAAAATGAATGATGGATCCCCTGAACCCAACCACAGCCGCGCATAAAGACCGAGGAGTGACAGTACCATCCTTGAGGAAGTTCTGTACATCCATTGAGCATTATGCCAGCCCACACCAGTACACCACCATCAACATACCGGTCCCTTCCATGATGTTTTGCGGATTATAGCCGATTCCCTGTTCCCTCCAGACTAATGTGCGCCGCGAATCACTTCGTAAAGTCTATCGCTACTCGTTGGAGAAAAACACTCAGCCTCATCGGTCCATGGTTCAATGCCAATGTTCCTCACTCCATAATAAGTGGGTTCGCCGTTGCACAGGGTTGATCGGGAAACACACTACAGATCTTCTGGCGTAGATACCAGCTGTATGCAGCCGTCGGTATACATTTTGGCTGGAAACTAGTAGTCCTGCGGCTGAAGCTAGCTCTGACGCCAACTGTCAGGCAGACATTTACTGATTACATCATTCGATTAGTGTAACTTAACGGTTCTGCTGAGCGGTTGTGACACTTGAGCGACCTGATATGTGTCACCGTCGGACGCGTCCAGTGGTTCAAAACCTAGGACACGGCTAGAAGATGACACTTTGCTCCACATTCAGCGCCTGCGCTACCTCTATCTGTCTCACTTCCAATAGCCCGATTATATTCCTCTCCAACACAGAGTCTAAATAGCGTCCTCGTGGCATGTGTCCTTTCACAGCACAAACAAACACCTCTGAACTTCACGCGAGCACCAACTTTACTAAGGTGTGGCGCACTATTCTCAGGTGGGTGTACATCATGTGCTGATGCGCCTTTCAGATAGTACTAGTGCCTGTATGGCGAGGTTGGTGGACGTTGCCATGTTAAATTGCTAGCATATCCTGCCCTTCTCACACGTTTTATTCACTCATTGCCAGGTTTTCGCCATTATGCTATACTTTTGGACATCGGTGTGTATTATTTACCTCTGGAAGAGTAAATAGAAATATAATTTTAGTATTGCAAGAAAATCAGTACATTTCTCCAGATTTTCCGACCATCGATTTTGCCAATATGTTCAGCCTTTTATTTTGTACTTCATAGATAGATAGATAGATAGATAGATAGATAGATAGATAGATAGATAGATAGATAGATAGATAGATAGATAGATAGATAGATAGATAGATAGATAGATAGATAGTTCTATACTTCATTTTATACTTCAAGCTAGAGGCTATCACCAGGACAACTCTGTTGCCATACAAGCTCGCAGCCAAACGGCCGTAGCCCAATTGGAAAAGCCTTGCTTTTGTATTTGGACGGTCGTGGTTTTAATCCTGACTGAGGTTTCTTCAAGGTTTTTCCTTAATCACATCAGGTAAATGCTTTCAAATTTTCTGTCTTCCTAAAGTACTAAAACTAACATTTAGCAATAAACGTACGGAATATTTATATTTTTATATGTAGATCTATCATTGATTTCACATCATTACCCATAATCCAGGATATTTATCTTTGTATTTCATGACCATACACAATTATTGTCTGAAAAATATTATTCGTTTTTATACTTTCTGATTTTGTTGCATCATTTTAAAATTCAATTTTCACTTTTCTAATATTCACTCACTAATGACTATTAAATTAATTTAATTTTGTATAATTAGCTTAAAATATTCGTGAATGAGAAGATATAAAATAAACACTTAACCCTTCAAAATTGTGTTCCAAGTGCTTTCTGCTTTCTAGAGTTTCATCCGAAGAAGGGGTACATTTTAAGGCAAGACACTAGGATACGAATAAGCTAAAAATAACTTAAAATAATGTTGGGGAAACAATGTACTGTCTGTAATACAATTTTAAATTCAATATATTATTATGTTGATGTCTTTAAGATTAGAGCAACGCCAGAAGTATAAGAATACAATTCACTCGTACTACAGTTTTGAGACGAAAGATTCCTTTGCGTTTCAGTTTAGTCCACAAATCAAGTAAAGGTGATAAGAGGAGTCAGGCCTACACAGTGAGTTATGGAAGTGAACATCCCTTTTAAGCCTTGAATTCATCCCTTCTAACCACACAATCTATTTCTGCTTAGGTTCGGTTATCCACTACAAAAGGTTCAGAAGCCTGCGGTTTCTAAGAACACGCTGTCCAGAACCCTTCTCTGGAAGGGTAGATGCTAGCGTCTCTTTCATCGTCGAAGTACATGAGACTTCGTTAGATAGACAATAGACATAATATCGTCTTAATCTATATTTGATAACTAACGGTATATGTTCACCAAGTGTTTACACAAATTAAAGTATAAGAATTTATTCTTAAAAATGATTATATCTTAGCTCAGATAGAGTTTTCCTAAATAATTCTCTGAACTTATACAATAATCTCAAATGTAAAATAGAGACAAAATCTAGTTTCATATTTCTTTCTCTAATATAAAATGTTAATCAAAAGTTTATTAATTGTTGTGTTGATAGATTTTAGAGATACGTTTGTTAACGTTTCATTCAATTAAAACATTTTCCAACTTGTCTAATTAGTTTTATAATGGTCTTATATTTAAAAAGAAACGCATCTGGAGGTCCTTCAGTCTATATGGCATAATTTGTAATCTGCCTAGACCCACTCCTCGTGGATCAATGTAGTAGATTTCATATGCACCCGGAAGCTAGACGGGTATGTATACTACTGCGTGCCAACAAGACTATTTTTACAGAACTTTCCTCTCAGTAGCATTAGTCGCAAGTTGAGATATTATCCAGAATGAGAGCCTGGCAACTACATACTTATATCTGACTTGTGACGGATTCACCACGTATCGAGCCATTTCAACTCATTAATGTAAATTTTATATATATGTATTTTATAAATATTTTCTCCATTGCTTATTTAAAACACTTGTAGTTTATTATTTACAAATTAAGAATTTTAGATTTATTGTGTCAATTTTCTCCCTGTCATTAATTATGAACACCAATAATTATAATCTGAATAATCAGGAAATACATTTCTTATATTATTCAGAGTACGAAAGCACGTGGACATCAAATTCTTCAAATTTAATTTGGAAAAATTAATTTAATAAAATCAATGTGATTTGCAATGAAGATAAATAAAAATAAAAATTATAAATTTATTGTATGCAGGAGCTGGTAATGATATTTTTCAGGTACCTTGTAGAAGAAAAATAAATATTATAATTATAATATTTATATCCCTTGTTTTAATTTTACAATTAATTAATTAAGTACAAATTAAATATACAGTAAAGTCTTTATAATCTAAACAACTAAGTATCAGTAATGTTCGGATTACCAGGGACCTTTCATATGTACATGTTAAATGTCACTACTTCATCTAAAATATGCATAATAAACGATACTAATAAAGCAATATTGTTAACAATATTAGGCAAACTCAAATTGACAACGTTATATATATAGATATGTAAATTAAAATTAAAATAAGTCTTCATTCCAGGAATACTTCTTATATCTAAAACAAATTAGGGATGGAAAAGCAAATGGTGTATGCTGCCATCTGAGTGCTATGTTTTAACTAACCAATCCATTACACGATAAAAAAGTAGGTTTCGTGGACCAACTGCCGGGCATTCAGGGTCGTAATTTTCTTACGGCGAAGAGAACAGAGTATGTCGTGAATCCTAAAGGAAGCTAAGAGAGAAGAAGACGTATGAATCATTGGTGATAGTCGTTTCATGTTCTCTTGTAAGTAATTTAATATCCATTTCATGTACCTTCTGAACTATACACATTATTGGATCTCTTTTAGTAAATACATTAATTTACTAAAACCCTTAGCAGCGTAGGAACAAGTTAAATTTAATTACCTGTATTCATCAAATGAACCGTCATTGAAATAATAATTTTGAGCATGAATTTAAGTTTTAAGGCCTTTAGGCAATTTTGGCTCAGCCCGTGTGCAACTGATGGGATAATTGGTGGAATGATGAAAGTGGAAACAGGAGAACCTAAAAAAAACTACGCACACGGTGTTTGTCCACCACAGAACCCAGAAGACATGAGCTGAGACGGAACCGACGACCTCAAGCACCAGATGATAAATTTGAAAACAAATGCTGATTACGACAAACATATACAGTTGTTATTTTAGAGGATAGAGGATTAATTAATATCTGACCTAGTTTTTCTTCTATATAAACCGCTTCAATCGTACTATTGATTGATTATTCCTTTTCGGAAAACTTAAGATTCGAACAAAGGGTGGAGAAAGATTTTTTTTTTTCATTGTATAGCACCGAAATCAGAGTTATTGAAACAGTTCCTTTCTTGGATAATGTGTTACACTGTTTATAAAGTAATGGCCGTGAACTTTCATGAGGATATATTCGAAAATATATTGAAGAAAAATTATTAAAGTAATAACTGATTTTCATTGCTAACAACTGATTGATAAACTTTGTTATATGTGAACACTATCTATCAATTTGACGTATTCGTTTGCTTGATAAATATATCTGGTACTCATGCGTGGATCACTCACTATAAATGCTGAGCAACATTCAAAGAGAATTAGTATGTCTGACCCCCCGCTGCTTATGCAACTTTCATGATGTCACTGTCAAAAGTGTTGCATACATGTAAGTCAAAACACATTCATTTCACCAAGTGGGTCATTTACTTGGCATACTCGGACCTGATTGGATACTAGGAATAGAAAAAAATATATAGAAACTAATCTAGAAATCTCCACTGTAGCGTCACCCAAATTCAGACAGTTGTCTTTCCGTGACACCAGCGCCTCGTGAAAGAATTGCGCCGTATGGGAAGCTCGATCCCTGAACTTGACAGCGCTAACTGAATCTTTCATAATTGAGTGTCATTCTTGTCCTTAATTTATTTCTTAATTTATTTATGTAGATATATAGAGAAGTAGTTAAGTATGCAATTAACTTTTGTAACTTGATATCCCCCTAATTTCCTTCCTGGCGTTAATTTCTTAGCAGCTGTGTGTACAGCGTATGGATTGCAATCTTGGGTAAAATAATTCTTTGAAAAGAAATAGACTGTCAAACAAATACATTATACATTTGGTTCTGTCGATGCTTTAATTTCGTATTCGTTTATTTTGAAATAATATCCCAAATTTCTTTGAGAATGTAGGACAGGCATTTAACGAAGACGTTAGCTTAGAATCTAGCCTTGTCACAGAGCGTACTTTTCGTTTGCTTATTTACTTTTACTACTGTTGATACGAATTACTATCATTGGACCTGCAAAATTGGCTACTGTTTTATTTGTTGAATGATTACTTTACCGTGTCCAACAATTTGAGATTTGTGTTGTCAGTAATAATGTTTTACTTGCGTTCTACATTTTTGGGAGAATATAATTAAAATTTGAATTTTCCTCGTCACCATTGAAGAAGTAATCTTTTAACAATAGTCATGCGTTTTCTCCTGCTAATTGATGTACACAGATTCGTTAGTAAGTTTGTTATAAAATAATGACCTAATTGCTTCTCTAAGACAATTTCCCATTCAACTAAGTGGTTTTCATGACCCTATTTGAATGAGTAAAGATAATGCGTTGAACGCCATGTGGCGGATTCCCACACAGTAGATGGGTAGAGTAACATGTGTTAAACGTTCCATACTTTGTCCTCGATATTTTGGGAACATTTTTTTTCAGCTACAAAAAATCAACACTGAAGGTATCAACCGACTACATCTTCTAAAAGTCTTACGTGAACTGAAGTTGGGGGCTAAAACCTTCAACTGTCATAAACACTTTTAAAGGTTTCTTAGACCTGTACAGTCTTACGGCTTCACCGCATGGATGTCAGCTAACCCAGATATATGCCAAATACTTCAACTTCTTGAAAGTAATGCTCTCAGAATTGCGTATAGTATAAAACTACCCAGTCCAACAAATGAAATTTATGACTCATTACCTTCCCTCACCTGCATACAAACTTTGGTACACTTAATTTTATATGGGCCAGTCTAGTAGGGCCTTACTGTTGGCTTCGGCTCGTCACGATTATCCATCGCTTTCTAGTTAAAAGGACACCCATGACCTTACCGGGACTCGAACCCGGGACCTTCGAGCCATTGGGCTAACGCCTTAGACCGCACGGCTACCCGGTCAGCATTCCTCACCTGAAATTTCACCTAGGATCATTACGTTTCAAATACATAAGCCAAACAATCATCTACTACTTTACGACATTATCCAGAGCCACGAATCATATCCAACACCAAACCATAACTCCCACCCGTATGCATTCTATATTACTATATATTGCCACCAAATTACGCATACATCACAGCCTATGACATAATATACACCTCTTACGACATAGAACCTTACTTACCATCATCAATGTTCAGAGCAGCCCCCCGAACAAGAAGATTCACCTGCATTCATCTTTATCCTTTTCGAAGTGCTGTGACGTAAACTACACCTCACTTTTATTTCTCATTATCATGTTCTATACACCACCTAAATTATGATTAGGATATAAGACAAGATAAAAATAATTGTATTGGCGGTAACAGCAATATGACCTACGCCCGTCTCGTATAATTATGAGCATATGCCCATAATTCCATATTTTAATATGGGATGATTAAATAAACAAGTGAAATATTAAGTAAGTAACAACCCATAGTCTAACATGCCTAATTAAACTCTTACTATTCTAGGCCTGAGCTAAAGTTGCCTAAAGACCTTAAAATTAAATTTAATTCCTATCCAAGAAGGGATCGTTCATGTCTTTGCAAAAATTAGGAGCGACGACAACGTCAATGTGTTAGTTCCCTGGCCGGCGTCTGAGGGTGACAAAAATACGCTTTTTTCAATTTTGACATTTTCGGGTTGCAGTTACTAGTCTTCCACCAGACGCCTCCCCAGGTGGCGGATAGGGGAATGCCGACCAGATATGATGGGTACCGGAAATATTCCGGGGCGGACCAAAACCCGTACTGCTGCCTTGCAGTTAGTAGAGGGATCTACAAATTCTAGGGGAAAATAACCCCGAACAAAAATATCATGGTGAGGGGAAGCAGCATCACCGTTACCATTCTGAGGCTGAAGATGAATGACATCGGCAAGGCTCAGAGATGGACAGAGGGCGACATCTTGAATGTCTAGCTTTACTGCGAGGTCGTAGAGCTGACAACTCTACACCGCTAAAACATGTCAAGAAATAGTAACAGATGGTTCATGGATTCTCCTGGGGTAAAATATTCCGGAGGTAAACTAGTCCCTCATTCGGATCTCCGGGATGGGACTGCTTCAGGGGACTCTATGAACAGGATTAAGAAAGACCTTAAAATAGGAACGTGGAACGTACGAACATTATACCAAACGGGCGCTCTTCAGGTGGCGGTACGCGAGATCGAGAAGTACGAGCTAGACATATTAGCGATACAAGAAGCTCGGTAGGAGGATCAAGATAGCATCCCACAGGGCAAGTACACGTTCTACTACGGGGGAACACAGTCTCACGATTTCGGAACAGGGTTCCTCATTAAGAATAGTATCCTTCAGGTGGTTCAGAATATAGAGTTCGTAAACGAAAGACTATCGTACGTTACGATACGTACGCGACGGGGCAACACGGTTTTATTAAACGTCTATGCTTCCACCGAGATGGCTACTGATAACGACAAAGATATATTCTATGATGAGCTAGAAAAGTTGTTTGACCGATTACCGAAGTATAATTCGAAAATTGTGTTGGGTGATTTCAATTCAAAGGTAGGGAGGGAAGAAAAATATAGACCTACTATAGGCAAATACAGTCTTCACGAAAAGACCAACAACAAGGAGAAAGACTGATAACTTTCGCGATTTCGAAAAAGTTACTGGTAAAGAGCACGTACTTTGAACACAAAGGCATACACAAATACAGATGGGTATCTCCGGACGGCAAAACTCTCAACCAGATCGATCACGTATTAGTAGACAGACTAAGACACACCAACATAATGGACGTTAGGTCGTACAGAGGAGCGGAAGGTAACACCGACCATCAATTAGTGATCACAAAAGTAAGGGAAAAGTTATGCATCGCGAACAGAGAAAGCAAGGGATCAAAACAACTGAAATTCGAAGTGAAACTATTAAATAATCCGAGCATAAGAGCAGATTACCAACTCGAACTCTCAAATAGGTTCGAAATCTTAGCCGACTCGAGTAATAATAATGATGATATTAATAATGAAATTGATGTAAGTAAGATGTGGGAGGCAATTCGTGAAACAATTAAGAGCGCAGCGAAGGAACATGTAGGTGAGAAGAAACAACAGAAAAACAAACCTTGGTTTGATAAAGAATGCATTAAACTTCATGAGGAACGAAAACAAGCAAGGCAACGATGGCTAAGTAATAAAAGCGAAGCAAATACCAACCACTACAGTAACGCGAAACAAAACGCCACACGCGGGTTCAGAAACAAAAAGCGATAATATCTGACGCAGAAGATTCAGGAGATAGAGGAAAACGGGAAGACAAATAACATAAGAGATCTACACAAAGGGATAAACTCGTTTAGAAAAGGTTACCAGCCGAGGTTAGGAATGATTAGAAATGAACGTAGAGATCTTCAGGCGGATCCGACTAAAATTGTCGATATGTGGAAAAGTTATTTCGACAAACTTCTTAATGTACACAGCGGGGAACAAACAGAGGAATTTGAAATCCATACCGCAGAACCGTGGATTCCCGAACCTAGCGAGATCGAGATCGAAATGTCGGTTAAGAAATTGAAAAATTTCAAATCACCAGGAATAGACAATATTCCAGCCGAATTAATTAAAACAGGAGGAACGGCACTAATCATGGAACTACATAAATTGATAAGTGTTATATGGAGAAAGGGGGAGCTCCCAAAGGAATGGAAAACATCAATAATTGTTCCGATTTACAAAAAAGGCGATAAATCGGACTGCAATAATTACTGCGGAATCTCGTTACTTCCAACCTGTTACAAGGTATTAAGTAATATTCTGTTAACACGCCTAAGTGTATATGTAGATGAAATAATTGGAGATCACCAATGTGGATTTAGAAGAAATAGATCCACTTTGGACCAGATTTTTGCTTTGAGACAAATTTTGGAGAAGAAATGGGAATACAATGGGACGGTTCATCAGCTATTCATTGATTTTAAGAAAGCATATGATTCTATCAAATGGGAATAGTTATTCAGTTACTTGATACGATTTTTAATTCCGAAAAAATTGGTTCAACTAGTGAAGATGTGTCTCAGCGACCCCATAAGCAGAGTACGGATAGGTAATAATATGTCAGATAGTTTCAAGATTCGCAACGGATTGAAACAAGGCGATGCCTTGCCACCACGACTGTTTAACTTTGCGTTAGAATATGCGATTTTAAAAATGAAAGGGAACAAAAAGGGACTATAATTTAATTTTTTGAATCAACTGTTTGTATACGCGGATGATGTAGATTTAATAGGGGACGATATAGATGCACTACAAAGCAACACCGATGTCTTAGTAGAAGCGTGCGATGAGATAGGTCTACAGGTAAACATAGATAAAACAAAATACATGATAACAAGCCGAAGCACGGGGAATGAAGGAATTAGGAACATAAGAATTAGAGATGAGGTCATAGAGAAAGTAAACAAATTTAACTACTTGGGAGCTTACGTAACAAGCAAAAATGAGATCACAGAAGAAATAAAAAGTCGCTTACTATCGGTGAACGAATATTTCTATTCAGTCCAAAAACTTCTAACATCGCGATTAATATCAAGGAAATTGAAATTAAATATATACAGAACGGTTATTCTGCCGGTAATACTTTACGGTTGCGAAAGTTGGAGTACGACCCTAGCAAATGAACATAAATTGCGTATTTGAAAATAAGGTTTTGAGAAAGATATATGGGCCGAAACGGGACGAGATGAGTGGAGTGTGGAGGAGACTGCATAATGAAGAACTCCACGGACTGTACGATTCACCAGAAGTTGTAAAAATAATGAAATCGAGACGACTAAGGTGGGCAGGCCATGTAGCTCGGATAGGGGAAAAACGAAGATTATATTCTATCCTGGTTGGAAGTCCGGATGGAAAGAGGCCATTGGGAAGACCGAGACGTCGTTGGGAGGACAATATTAGAAGAGATCTTGGAGAAGTAGGTGTTCGTGATGAAAACTGGCTTGATACTGCCCAGGATAGAATCCAATGGCGAACGTTTGTTACTGCGGCGATGAACTTGCGAGTTCCATAAGCCATAGAGTTAGTTAGTTAGTATTCTGCACTCTCCTTTGCACATAGAAGGTGTAGCCTACTAACGGAACTAGCAAAGGCTTATAAAATAAAAAATACAGCTAGAAATATTTTTGGTGAGAATATTATATCTCATAGTTAAAAGTGTGGCACACGACATTTTGCCTTGTTTTACAAGGACTTAGTAAATTTGAAGCTCTTCGAGCGAAACACAAAAGTGTTTGTAGTAAGAAATCAAATGTTAACCATTGCAGTGGTGTGATGTTTGAAAAGGGCGGAGCCCAAAGCAATCACTCACTGTCGACATAATCTAATGCCTGCTTGCTCTTCAGAGGAATGGTTTAGTGGGTTCAAAGTTAGGCGTGGGGCGAGAGGGGGGAGAAGAGGAGGCACAGCGCAGATATAACTTGATAGTAAATCTCTCACGCTACGTGACCCATGTGATGATTATTTCCGTTCGCCCAGTGATGCATCAACGGGATGGACTATTTCTTGCCTGAATTCATGCCAACAGCAAAACGCTCTGCTTTTGTATTGTTATTTTGCTCGTTTTATGTTTTTTTTTAAGAATGAAAGAAACAAAACATTATCGTTATCAGAAAATTAAAAAATCATCCCCTCGGGTCTGCATACTTCCTTCCTGCATATAAACAACAAGCATTTTAAAAAATGGAATATTTTGGATAAATGTTTACTTAAACCTGTTTTGTGTTATATTAACAAGAGTATAATATATTCAGTAATTACTTCTGTTTTCAATCAGAGATCTTTTTTACATTTTTTCGTGTTTCGTATGCGTAGTAGATTAACTGACAAGTATGTGCCCATTGCTCTTCTGTATGCCTCTCTCGGTGTATCTATCTATCCATATCTATACTCATATGTATTTATCTCCGTACCTCTATCTATCTTTATATCGTACTAAATCATATGTTTCACGATTTTTCAAGTTTGAGCTTTTGCGAGATATTTGACTTTATTTGTATTTTTTTAAACTTGTTAACTCACTAACCCACCATTAACAAGTATATGATATTTTCATTAGACCTAAGAACTTGAACTTTCGTACTAAATTATATCCTGAAATTTTGGTCTCTCGACGGTGAATTAAATTACAGATAAATCAAAATAATTCGCAAGTCCCGAGCCACTAATGTATTCAAACTCTTTCATATCCTCTTATGTAATATGTGAATAGATCATTTTAGTTGGTGAATGCCATTTGTTAATTTTTATTTCCTCAATTATTAATTGTTTTATTATTATTATTATAAGATTTCAATTAATTTTCTTTTCACAGCCCCAGCTTTCAGATGTTATTTACCATGCCTATTCTAATACAAATAAACAATTGAATATCTTTTAATCGAATTGAATGGGTCAGATTAAGAAGGAAACGATTCTACCTTACTTTAGTTTTGAGGAACTAAAGTAAAAAAAACATTTTGCGGTTAAGCTAATGGTCAAAACCAAAAGCCTATAAGTTTTGCTTCAAGATCCAACGAACACTACGCAGACTGTTATTTGTAAGTATTTCTTATCGTTAGGTAGGCATACACAAAAGTTGATGAACTATTTGCCTTTCTGAAATTTGGAATCTTTTCTCTCCCATTCAATTATGAAAGATTAATTATTCTGTTTTATTTCAATATTTGAAAAAGTGTTTTTCTGGAATTATTCTGTATTTATTTGAGTGTCTCAAAATGTATTCTTTCATAAAGTATTCTGTACCTATTTCTATATCTTAAGATATATTCTTTCAAGGAATATTTTGTATATATTTCAATATCTTAAGATGTATTTCTTCAGATGAAATTTATCTGTATTTATTTCAATATCAGGAAATGTATTTTTTCCAGATTTATTCTGTATGTATTTGAATATCTTAAGATGTACTACGTATACTCACACGGGGAGAGAAAAATAATTTGTATGGAACAACTTCAGGTGAATTTGCAGTATAGAAATAAAATTTGAATGAGAACATTTTATTTATAATGTAAGGAAATTTCTTACAGCAACTAATATTAACCAATCCACAGACAACGCGATTATGGTTTCTCATGATACTAGATAACTTTCTGCATTGCATTGTTTATAAATCTTCTGGTAAGATCCGTTTAGATCTTGGGGTACATTGTATTACAAGTCACCTTGAATATGATGGACCTTTGAATATGTCCGATGTGGGAATCAATGTTTTCTTTTCCTTCCTAGTATTTTCATTGCTGTGGAAACTGTATGATTTTATTTTAGGAAATTTCAAATTCTGGCAAAGGCTGTTGACAAAGGGTATATCAATTGATGGTACTTCTGTTTCTGTTGATTTTGTTATAAATTTCATGAGAGATACTTCTATGGAAGTATTTTCTGCTAGAGAGGAATACATATTTCATGCCGTACATAAAATATATATTATTTCATCGTGTACACCAGTTAACCAGAACTGCTTTGTTTTCAGTTTAAGATCATTGCAAATTTTAGGATAGAATATGAGTTGAGTGATAAGTAAATTTTAATAAGTAAAGTAACTGCTATGAATGGAGTTATGAGAACCTTTACCTGTCTCCGAATCAAGTGACTGCTACTTGTATTATTTTTGTGAAGAACTCTGGTTTCATACTCGCTTAATACCTTTGTTGCAATTTGCTTACTACAGAGAGAGGAAGTTTTCTGAATGAGTACAAGAGTAAATGGTAACTGTTATTGGCAGGCTTAAAAATTTGGGGGGGAATTTTCATAGAGAAAAAAGGAATGGAAAAGATGCTAAAATAATACCAAAAAAAAGAACAAAAAAAGGGCAAAGAGTTCTGGTATTTTTATTTGAAAATTACAGAATACGTTATTAGTATAAACCTAGAGCATACATGGTCTAGGGTATAAATTATATGTACAGTGATAATTATGTTCATTAGGTTCCAAAGCAGTATCATTAGTCAGAGGAAGGAGAATAATAAGCTGTTGTAACTCACAATGTTAAACATCTCTAAATTTTTAAAATTGTTATTTTAGAAAGTTTTTTTTCTATCAGGAGATAAGACTTAGGATTTATCGATGTTTGAAAACCCTAAGTCAGGATGCTCGACCGCTGGAATTGTTTCCAGGATCTTCAGATTGCTAAGTCACCTTATAGAGTGGACTTTCCTCTGTGTGAAAGCTGCACACGCATCGATGTTAAATTCCTTTGAATTTTGGATCTTCGAAGAACATTGTTCAAAGGCATTTCGTAATAGAGTCTGTTAAGATTGTTTGCAGAGTTTTGTTCTTTTGATCCTTCGAGCTCGAAATATGTTGTATACGGTCTGGCTGATGTTCATTTAACACGATTCCTTAAAACGCAAACAGTGCATTGTATAACAAACAGTTCTATCAGTTTCGATGTTTCGATTAAATCCTGCTTCAATTCCTGAGTCAGGACGAATAATAGGGATTTGGACACGTTCGGCAGGACAACATCTTGCACTAGACATGTTAAGCAATAAATTTACATTCACTAACCGGATACTACTGACTCCAGTGAAATTACTTGTGAAAAAAGAGAATGCAATGAACATGCATTGTAGAACACCCACACGATATCTGTGCACTCAGCTCACGGCTGACATTAAATTCGTTACAACCAAATGTTTTACAAATATATCAAGTAGACCCAACTTGATATGGCCTCCTACGTAAGTCAACTAAAATATTAATTATTTCGTTTAAAATATCTAATTGAATTGTGTTATGGTTCTATAGTCTATTTTGTACATCCAGGTTTGATTTAAACGTGATATATATTTATAGTTTTGCAGGTGGACACCAGATGTCCCTACTTTTGTATATGTAAAGTCGAAGTGACTAACTTTTTTATGTTGTACTAAATTGTTATTTTGTTATTTTATTATTGGCACGATATTTAAACTCGATGAAAAAGATTTTAGGTTTCTGTTTAAACTAATTATATAATTGCATTTGAGTATCGTAAAGTTATATGTATACCAGATGGTTGTATGTACTTAGTACATAAATAGTACATGTCGGGTACACCATGTTCATAACTTAACCTAGCCTAACTGGGATTCGTTAGTGTATGGTCGAGGACCTTGTGTTGCAAACGCACAAGAGAGAACAATACGCATACGGTCTCATTGGGACTGACGGCAATTTTCATTGTCGGAGGGTGCAAGTTAGTTGGAGAAATCTAAGCAGTCATTGCACAGCGACTGCTCATTGTGACCTACCCTCATCACTGACTGAAAGACTTCTGTGTACACTAACATACGTCGGGCCCTTGGCCCAGAATTGCCACTGGTTATGACGGACACGAGTGGACAACATCAAGGACTTCCAGCTGTAGTTCCAGGACCACCATCATATAATGAGCCACCACAATACTCAACATTGAAAGCATCCAAACACCGTCGTAGTTTAGACAAAACCTCTACATATTCTCGTTCACGATCACGATCACCGGCTCACAGCAGATCAGGACGCACCACACCACAATCGCCACCGATGAAAAAGACTCATACCATCTCCGATAGCGAATCTGAAAGAGAACAACACATGGACATAAACGATAGAAATCAATTTCCAGGTTTAAACGAAAAAACAGTCAGAACTTATTCATTCCTGCTATCCAAGTATGACGCTAAATATCAAAATTCAAAACAGCTTTTTCAACAATTCACCAAATATGTTGCACGCGATAGCATTTCACGCCTCATACCTACAAAAAACGGGATAATCGTTCAGTCTCCAGATCAGAATTTAGCAACTAAGATACGAAATCGTCACAGTTTTGAAATATTTGGTACAACAGCTACAATGACAAGACTTGAACAGAAACCGATCAAACAACAACAACCGCCACGAAAACCTCCAACACTGTCTGTCGTAATTCGTGGAGTTGACCCTACATTAGCTGACGATGAAGTAGAAAGCGAACTGAAATATGAAGGACACAGCATCACTAAATGTCTACGAATTAAAACCAAACAAGGAGGGCCCAGTTACATGATCCGCGTGCTCACCACTAATCAGGAAACAATAGATGACTTACTCTCAAACGGGGCATATATCTACAGAAGACGCTACAGGGTAGAACCCTCTCACTCACCACCGCCACTCCCACTTCGCTGCGAGAAATGCCAGATGTATAATGATCATCCGACATCCAAATGTAACAACACCATTAAATGTGGATTCTGCTCTGGCGCCCATACCACAAAGACTTGCAACAACTTACAACAGCCACCTAAATGTAACACTTGTGGTGAAGGACACCCAACATTTAGTTACAAATGCAAGGCACGACCACCAGCAGAACCGACAAAACCAGAACTAATCGTTCCAATCAGGACTCCGGAGACAAAACAACGGGACACCACTACTGTAACATCTGTCTACCAACCTATCACCGTAGATCAACTGCTAACCTTCATAACAGTCACTCTTCAGAACTTACATCCCTTCCAGCGCCAACACGTACTTCAACAAATACAATATGCCGCAAAAACAACTCTTCACGTAAATTTTAATGCAACCTACTCAGGACCATATGCTCACTTTCATGCTAATACACTCGAGACTGAAGTATAATTCCAAGCATCCTTACAACCAACCTACATTTCGCATCATGATTTTAACCTTCTTATTCCTCAATATCCGCTCCTTGCCCACCCATAAGCCGCTCTTCGAACAACTCCTCCTAGAAGAACATGCCACTGCTTTTCTCCTCAATGAAACATATCTGAAGCCTACTGAGAGGTGTAAACTCCCGCGATATACACTTATTCGGCAAGATAGTCAAATGCCAGCATTAAGAGCAAATGGAGGAACAGCAATAGGTTTTCCCCCATCCATAGCACACCGACAATACAAACCTCCATTACAGAATCTACCTGAAAACCTCATCATTACCTTATATTATCCCCACATCTGTGTTACATTAGCAACCATATATATACGACCAGGACATCCTATACCCATGAACTTCTTCACATATATCTCAAATAATTTCCGGAATTATATTATTATGGCCGACATCAATATACACAGTCGTTCTGCCCGAGAAAAGTTAGACTTCCAAAATTTCATAGACTTGCAAACGACCGGAACTCTCCATCAATTACCTCAACATACCAGACCGATATCCAACACCACGCCCGATATTGTTATCACTTCTTCAAACTTAGCACCACACTGCACTATTGACGTCTTAGATCTTATGGGCAGCGATCACGCACCGGTCAAACTCAGACTTGATCAGAACCAACCAAAACATCAACCACAAAATATACCAATACGCAAACTACAGCGGTTTGACCAGGCAGACTGGAACGGATACAGACATCATATACAACAAAAAATTGAGCCAATTGAGTACCCAACCAATGAAGACGAACTATACCACGCTATAGATACTATTTCCCACTCCATTCAACAAGCTTCTGAGAAATACATTCCAACTACCACTCAACATCCTTTCCGCCCACACCTCCCACCCCAATACCTCCCATTAATAAAACGCTCACGCAACCTTTACAGAGATTACAAGCGCACAGGAAACCCTGAATCACTAAGACTTCATCGACAATACCAACGCACAGTACATAACTACATAAAAGCATATAAACTGCGCCAGTGGATAAAAACCTGCAACAACCTCACAGACACGGCACATCCCTCTAAATACTGGAAACGTTTTAACAACCTTACAGGCAAATACAGCAAAACGTCATACCCATTACTACAAAACGATCAAGCTCTCCATACAGACACAGACAAAGCCAATGCTTTCGCAGACTATCTCCAGGACATATTCACTCCATCCATACCTATAAACCCTATGCGACCCCATCCAGCCGACAGACTAAACATAGCTTCTCCCCATCTCCAACCGAACCCAAATCACACCTTACCAAATCACCCACTAACTGCACCAATCACGCATATGGAAATCCTACAAATCCTTGCACGCAAAAGACAATCCGCACCTGGGATAGACTCCATCACCTACCGACATCTTAAAGAATCACCAATTGTCCTTCATCAACTCCTTGCTGCCATATATACCTTCATTCTCCGAACTGGGTACATTCCTACACCCTGGAAAACCTCAAAAACTCTTATGTTCCCAAAACCCTCTAAACCTCCACACGCTGTATCATCTTACCGACCTATCCAACTTACTTCCACATTCAGCAAAACCCTTGAAAAGATCATTGTTAATCGCCTCCATAACCACCTTGAAGAACACAACCTCCTTCCGCTCCATCAAGCTGGATTTCGCCCTTCCTATAGTATCAACGACCAACTCCTTCGCCTCACCAACCTGATCTCAAACCACTACAACACTTCACTACCTTCGTGTCTTGTTCTTTTTGATCTTGAAAAAGCTTTCGATAAAGTCTGGCACCAAGCCCTCATATTCAAATTACGTTTCTTTCAACTCCCCATTACTTACATACGCTTCATCTATAACTTTCTTACCAACCGTATTGCCTATATTTCTATAAACTCCAGTACATCCCATCCCATCTTCTTACACTGCGGCGTTCCGCAAGGATCTGCTCTATCTCCACTTCTCTACCTCCTCTTCGTAGCCGATTTACCTCCCCTACCTCCAAACATCCACATATTTCAATACGCAGATGATACAGCTTTCCTGGCACTGAGTAAATCCGTTCAACACATTAACCGCACCATGGACCAAGCTATAAACACTTTCACATCCTGGTGCAGCAAGTGGGGCCTAACCATCAACTCTAACAAAACTCAAGCAATAGTCTTTATACCCCCTAAACGCCGTTCCCGAGTTAAACGCAACCCTTCCCGCCTTGACATTAAAGTACTTAATGAACGTATCAAGCCGACCAATACAGTAACGTACCTCGGATTAATTCTTGACCATCACTTAACCTGGCGACCTCATCTCTTAAATGTCATCACTAAAGCCAAGAACAGACTGAACCTGCTGAAACGTCTGACCGGAACAACCTGGGGATTAAAAGCTGACACAGTACTCAACACATACAAAGTATTTTTACGACCTGTGCTAACATACGGATTCACAGCCTGGACCGCTGCTCCTCATCGCATATATCACCAACTTCAAATACTGGAAAGACACGCACTACGGATTGCATATCGAATCCAACTACCTAGTCCCACAAGAGAACTATATGAACGACTTACATTTCCACACTTACTGCTACATTTAGAAACACTACGTACCCGTTACATTTCAAACCGCTTTGACTCACAACACCCCCTGTTTCACGACACACTCAGTACTCACGAGAACACCAACGGTACTCACACCCATGTCACTCCACCACTTTCCCACTTACTCACACTATATCAGAACACACTCCCACACAATCATCCAGACTTAGCTCTCATTACTGCATATAGCTCACGTGATACACCATCATATATTGCACCCTCATCAAATGCACAGTGACCATCAATGTACTAACAGGGCTTCATACGTCTTCCATCACGCCCAGAGCCGCCCCTGGGCAGAAGATAATCATCCACTCGTCTGATTACATAAGTGTTGTGGCGTGAATCTGCACCTCACCATCATCATAACTGATCAGTGATTACCCAACCAATAATATGGTTATAAGCTAAAAGCTTATAATGGCCTCAATGATATTAGATGCAATAAAATAAATGATTCAAAATATATAAAAGTCCCTTAGCCCACATACCTTTTCCTATTGCCCTATATCCGATATATCCCTTCCCGAATAAAGGGTGTAGCCCTTTGGGGGTGCTAGCTACGGCTAGTTCTAAAAAAAAAAAAAAAAAAAAAAAAAAAAAAAAAAATACACCATGTTGAAGTAATTTTGATGCGTATAATCCTCTGATTAATAAATATATCTTATGTCATCATCTGCGTTTGGCTTATTAGCTAAAGATAGTGGAGGACTTGTATGTGTCGCCCAGGCTGTTGGAAAGCGCCTCAGCGATTGTAGACATTTCCTTTATTAATTTAGTGTGTCACCACTAAGGTGTAGGTTATGTAAGATTTTTACCAAGAAGACAAGTTACGAACCCAGCACGAGCCGTGAGATCTGATGTAATAAGAGTATGTGAATTGAGACAGCGCAGCAGCAACACTATAAGGACCATTGCTGTATTATATAAGAGACAACAGACCCGTTACAAACTTACTTTTAACAGGTGTCAGCGAGTAGATTTCTTCATTGTTACAGGTGGGATTTGCGGTTTGTCTTCAATCCCGTGTTCACTATTATGATACGTAATTCAAATTGTAATTCAAATGAAATTTAAAAGAGAAATAAATGATAACATTTGCTGGGGAAGTAGCAGTTGAAGGAGAGAAAAAGGGATTTTAGGCAGAGTGAAACTAAATAGAGATAAAGGTTTCAAAAGGGCATAAAAGGTGCTGGAAAATTGCCTTCATTTTCAACTAGAGAAACTGATTCCGCAGCGACAACTTTGCCTGCGTCATCGATAGAAGAATAATTGTTTTATATTCTAATTTTATAATTCAGTATATTTTCAAATTACTGATACAAACCTGCTTTCTTTTCTTTTAATTCGATTCAAATAAAGATTAATAAATTTTGGCCTACTTTAAAAGTATTTTTCAGTAAACATTTGCTGTTATTAAAGTTGGGCGAGGTCTATGGACTGCTAAATGTAATGTTGATTTGGGCTTCCTATTGAAGCCCGAGTTTCCAGATTCCACCCACTCGACCACGGAAGACGGATTAGCACATAAAAAAAAAAGATCCCAAGATCTCACTTGACAAAAGAATATCTCTTCCAAAACGGCTTAATGCGCAACCTGTTGATGGAGTGAGAGAAATGCTAGAAAACTCAGTAATACACTTCAGATACGCACACACAAGTGCTTTGAAAGGTGACCTTGAATTATGTTGCTAAAATGATGGAGCCGAGGCAAAGAATATATTTTCTACAAGTTTATTGTAAAACCAAAAAGTGATTAGAAATGTTACAATATAATACAGGTGCATGAATAATAAAAAGAAATGAATTTGCATAGCAAAACAAAAATTAATATTTGAATGGGTAGCTTATCGTGCCCTCTAATAAGAAATATATTTAACGGGTAGCCAAATAGACTCCCATTTGGGAAATAAATCAACACCTGCGCCCAAAATTAACATTACTTATCTTATATCCGTGATTCACCAATATATCAGACGCGAAAAGATTACTGATATACACTGAAAGAATATACAGGTTGTTCACACCTAAAACACTAAATTCTATCAGATTTACATACAAAATACCTGAAGTCCGGATTGTGGCCTACCGTATGAGTTTCTTGACTGAGTTCCCAATCTGTCCACTCAGGCGTTTCGAGAAATGGAGAAGCAGGAAAACTTCCAGATTAATGCAAAATATAACAAAACAAGTTCTCCAACTTCCTTCAATCCCGAACTTTAAATCCTCCGAATAATTTGTTATGTCCTCACTCATGTAGCTCACGTTCCGATTTTACAAAATACGTTTAACCATCGTTACACAACATGTGTATTACACACCTCATAGCGACGAACTGAAGCATACGCTTCAGCCGTCCTCTCCCAAACCATGGGGATACATGATTGGTTCTCAACACGCCCAATCAGAGATAAGCATTTTAAATTTCACACATTTCAAATTCAACTAGGCCAGATATACAATCAAAAAGTCACCAGATTTAGGTACAAAACAAACTCCTCAACAAAAGGGTAGAAACAAACACCAAATCACATTCATATCATTACATAAGGAATTCTGAACACGCGTTAGTCTGTAGAATGTCTAACCGTAGAGCCTAACTTACAATTAAAGGTAAAAATGTTAAAACTGCAACTGTTATAAATGGAACCGGTATATCGATAGAGCAAAACCGTTAAAGCCTTTAATCTTTGTACATAAGTTTATAACAAACAACTTAGTCTTAAATAAACAACGGGGAAGAAGAACACATAGGAACTGGCTTATTTATCTCTCAAAGTTCATTTTTTTTCCTTCTAGATGTTCGTATATCTCCTAGTTTGATGAGATTGTACATGCAGGGATGCATAATGAAAGTGTTTCGTTGCTTTTATTCAGTAAATATTTTTTTTTAACTTCTGTAACATTTTAATTTGTATCTGTAGCCCTGATAAATTGAAGTATTTTTGCTATTTCCTGCGACCTAGTGGCACAACGTTCAGTTTTCATAAATAGTAATGTGGGTTAAGTCACATGTTTGAAAGATCTTTGGAATATTTGTTAAACATATTATTTTAGGTTTCTAGAAATCACTTTGCTGAGAAATAGTGCCATCTCTCATCTAGCTTGACTTAGAAATTTCTAGTTTAAAGTATGTAGCAATTCCTAACGACATTCTCTAGAAAGTATTCATTCAAATTTAGAAACAAAATGTACAGTTTAAAATCATATTAGTATGATGTAACGTATATACACGGTGTATATGGCGTAACGGAAACATGTACAGAACTACAAGTTCCTAGCTCTACCTCCTGCCACACCTATTGCTTTACTTTGAATGGTTTCCTACACTTTGAGCATTGTTGTGCGATGGTTTGTAGTGAGTATTCGGCATGCAGAAGCAATAAACTTATGTGGCATCAAGGAACTATGGCGTCAAAGAATCTAATGTTCGGAGGGGGCGATAGGAGAAAGAACATCTGAAGAATGCTCAGTCGACTAGGAAAACTTTCATTGACACACAGAGTTGACGTTTCGAAAACATTGAAATGAAAGTAGTAGCATTTGTGCGTGGGAAACGTAGAGAAGAACAGGCAGTTTCCTGCGATGTCATACGAATTAAAGCACGTGGATTAACACAGGAACATGGTGTCCAATTTAAAGCCAGCTCTGAGTGGTGTACGAGGATGATAAGACGCAATGGACTTGTGCTGCGACGTCGAACATCTCTTGCTAAGCGTCTTCTAGCATCGTATGAGGTGGTCAAGTATCATCGACACATTATAATAGTGAGAAAGGAACGTCTTAGAGCAAATAGAAATTACTGACGAGACTCTCGTTTACTTCGACTTGCCATCCAGTACAATTGTTGAATAGAAAAGCTTCAAAAGTGTATTGGTTCGCACTACGAGCAACGAGAAATCGCGAATCACCGTGATGTTGTGTGTGCTTACCGATGAAACAAAGATGCGCTCTTATGTCATCGTCAATCGTAAAACAGTATCAAAGGAAAAACTGCCGCCTGATGTCATATTTCGTCGCAACGGAAAAGGGTTATAGATTGGCTTCGCACAGTCTAGAACAGGAGGCCAGGTGCTCTTCTATAGATACTTGGGATGTTGATCCTTGATGATTTCAAGGTACATCTGACACTAACAGTGAAGGAAGAAATCCTGAAATTAAACACAGAGTCGGTCCTTATTCCAGGAGGTATGACTTCGCAACTATAGGTATTAGATGTAGTGGTGAATAAGCCATTTAAAGATCATCTGAAGCAACTGCACAGCAATTGGTTGCTTTAAGATGGTCAAGCCCTGACCCCTACCGGAAAGTGGAAGAAGCGTTCAGTATCTCTAATTGCGGAATCGGTCCAGACTGCTTGCACACCCATATCCAGTGCATCAAGCGTGAAAGGCTTTAAGAAGTGCTGTGTAACAAAGAATACCTCGAAGAGGCACATGTTAAAATTTACAAAATTATGTACCGAGGTCGAGTTTGGCAAAAAAAAAAAAGTAACATACTGCAGTTTGCCACCGAGGTACAGATATCAATTGAAAATTGAAAATCACTAACTCACCGAATAATCAACGGATCTCAGTAACTAAAGTGGGCGTAGCTCTGAAATTTTGCATACTGTCCTTCCCCAACATATAGAGTTCCACAAAAAACGCATTTTACGAAATTCATCCCCGTTAGTCATTGTTGGCAACTTAAAAAACTTAAAACTACTTGGAAATGCTTCTTCTCGTTCATCAGATATACGTAAAATTTTGCATGAACACATCTTCGGCACCATTAGCAATCGGCTGTGGTGTTCAAGGTTCTACAAAAAAACACAAGTTGTAAGTGTTGCTAACAAATCACTAATTCATTTACTCACGTAATAATCAAAGGAACTCAGTAACGAATGAGGATACAGCTTTTTAATTATTCATATGCATTTTCTCATCACATAAAGCTCCTCTAAAAACGATCCTATGAGAATCACCCAGTTTATCAGTATTGCCAGCTTTAAAAAAGTACTTGGGAATTCTTTTTCGTCGTTCAGCATCTACACCAATACACTTCGGAACCATTTGGAAACGACTGTGATTCCATGTACCCCGCAAGCTAATTTTAAATATCTAATTTTAAAAACTCGCACTGGGATGTATGTGATAAACCAGACAGTATTGATATTTGTGTAGTTACTTGTGGTGAAACATATGATTTACTTGCGTTCTAATATTAAATAAAAGCTTGAAATTATTTATTTTACAAATAATGAATTTTGCTAACGATCTAATTTTATTTTCAGTTTCCATGGGTATCTGTGTAGGAAGGAGCCCCAAATTGCTTTGCCCAGGGGCTCACAATGATGATACACAGGAGATAAGTAACAAGGGCCCTAACAGAGTCAACAGCCAAGGGCCTCCAAATAGCGTAATCCGGCACTGGCTTCCCTAAAAACTATGCTTATTGTCAGTGTTGTCCATCCACGCATTAGTCGCTAGTATCGGGTTGTCTATAGTAGGGTTTCTTAACGTTGGGGTCGCGACCCCCTGGGGGTCGCGATTGGAGGTGAAAAAATACATTTAACTGAGGTTTTGTAGGCTAAATCTAATACATTTCAAAGAAGGTATTTCATTTTACTTATTTTTTTAATTACTAAAGATAATATAATTTGTTGAATAGATTTTCGATAATATAATTAGGATATTAATTATCAAATGCAGCAAATCAACTGTCATGTTTTTAAATGAAATGCAAATGTTACACAAAATTAAAAACTCAAAAAGAATTAAAACGTTACGAAAGATTGCACAAATTTACTAGGTTAGTGCCAAATCTGAGACTCTATTGATTTAACCAGTTTCAAAATGTCCGGTTCAATTTTCACCATACACATTATCAAGTCATTTTCAGTTCTACGTTAAAAGTTAAGTACCTATCCTTGTCCTAAATATCACGTTCTTAATATACAGACTCTTTAGTAATTCGTGTAACTGAGAAACAGACCTGTAAAAACGAAGGGTTTCAAGACATTTCCATGAAATTTTCTACAATTGCTCATCAAATCCTGATGTTTTAACGCTGTATAAATAATTTTCAAAAACTAAATTTTAATTGCCATTTTGGGGGTTGAAATTAAAAAATTAACTTCACTTAATCAATCAATGTTAATTTAGAGGAGTACTTTTCCGTGTTTAAATTTATTAATTACCAGAAATTAAACCAGATGTTGATTTCTGTTTATAAAATATTGCAGCTCCAGATCGAGAGATGATACAATATTTATTGACAGAAATCACCGTCTGACTTAATTTCTTGGTAATTAGGGAAGGAAAAGTGTCCCTCTAAATTAACACTGTATTTTCCCATAAGCAATTTCCACTTTTTAATTTAAACCCCCAAAAGGAGGTTAAATTTTAATTTAGGTAAATTATTCTCACTGCGTTAAAACGTCAGGGTCTTGTGAGCAATTGTAGAAAATTGTATAAAAATATCTCGAAAACTTTCGAATTTAAAGGCCTGTTTCTCAGTATATGCGTGCATGTGTGTGTGTGAGAGAGAGTTGAAGCCTTCAGAAGAGTATTTCATACAATATGAAACGAAACCGCTTTTTATATATAGAAGAAAATTACTTTTGGGGATCGCCGGCCGAAAGGCAAGGTAAAAGGGGGTCGCGGCTTGAAAAAGGTTACGAAACGCTGCTCTATAGGTATTTGCTGGGACTTCTTAGCTTTCATACTTAATTTTCGTTCCCTGGTGCAAAGTCTTCCGACTTACATCATCGCGCAATGGGAATGTTGTTCACTGTTCTCTTGAATAGGCATATCGCGCTTCAGGTCAAGTTCAATAGCGGCAGAAAGAAAAAGAAAATGGATGGTTTATGAAGTACAACACCACATAGAGATGATAAAGAATAAGAAAATCTTAATTTTGCCCAGTTTATTTATAAACCTTTCAGTAGAAAAGGACCACAATCATCCCGGTGACACTGTGGCTGTCCCGGTGATCCACCGCTAGAGTGCTATGGAAGTTTTTCCATGCACACCTCTCAAACACTATTCAATATATGCCTATCAATCTTGGCACGAATATTACCTGCTACCGTAGAACAGCGTCTGATGGTAATCTCCACTCTCAGCATAGCAGTTTTTAGTGTTGCCGCCTTATTATAAAAATACAATTAGTTTTG
>JAGDQP010013565.1:0-47477 GCA_022664845.1 Lepisma saccharinum
AAACTATCTGCTAATATGACTGATGGAAACTATATCACGTGACACGTTGAGGATTGTTCGATTCGAATTTCAAGCTTCGCTTGTCATGCTGACTACATTATCGTTTCCTTGTGGATTTCAATGCGGAAATCGAAATTTGCTAATTTGGCCAAGATGGCCGTATCCGGAATCTATATCACGTGATACGTTATCAATAGTTTATTTTGTATTGGAAGTTGCATCCAAATAAATTACGATTAACATAGGCAGACAGTATTAGCGCCCGATCCGACTTTTGAAGTGTCCAACCCGATCCGGCAAGGAAGTACTTGTGCCTGGTTCGGCCCCACATCATATGTGTCCGGTCCGACCCGGCTTGGCCCGGAATGAGCCCGGCCCGGTTCGGCCCGGAATGGGCCCGGTCCGGCTAGGCCCGGAATGGGCCCGGAATGGGCCCGGTCCGGTCCGACCCGGTGTACTTGAAACGGGCCGGGCCGGGCCGGGTAATCCGCCGGGCCGAACGGGCGCGCCCGGCCCGTGCAGGGCTCTGGTCCAGACCCTGCGGTTCCCCCTCTCAAACACATCCCTGATTATCATATGGGAGAGAGTGTAAATTGCACTGTAGAAAGAAGTATTACAAAGGAAAGCGTTACATAATGGAAAACGGCAATACTAGAGAGAGAATTTTATCTGAGAAATTGTTTACATTTTCCCGTCCCTTCGGGTAGCACGCGGTGATTGGAAAATGTTAGCTTTCCCACATTAATTCAAAACATTAATTCTCCATTACTGCAGCATCACGTTGGAACGTCTAGCCCCAAGGCACGACAAAATCCTTTAAAAGCTTCGTATAACTAATCGATTCTCATTCCATCTATAGTTTTAAAAAGGAATAATGTAATAATTATATATTAAGTCTAGACGTACACTTCCATTTTTTTAAACATCCTTATTAGAATCTATCTATCTGACATCTTGAGTGAGAGTTAAGTATAAATATAGATCTCTCGTTTTTGTTTAAGTTATTGTGTTATTTTTGTGGCAGTTCAATTTGTTTAGCTCACAACTGTTCAATGAAGGTACACATCTTCTGTCTTTCGAATCAAGATTGAAAAAACGAAAGACGGGAGATTTGTAATTTCATGGTTTCAGAAGAAATGTGCAGCAGGAATTTTGTTTTCACAAGAGGAGTGACGTTGATGAAATAAGTGAAGAAAAAATCATAAGGAACATGGAAGAATGAATAGAGGAGATTAACACAGAAGAAGATCAAAAGAAGAGACGCCTGGGAAGGTTTTGGGAGCAATTAAAGAAAAAGGTATATAGTGAGGATGACAGAAGAATAAGCAGAAGAAAAAATGACACAAAAAGAAGAACAAGGGAGAAGGAAAAGAAAGTGAATAGAAAAAGTGGTTTGGGATAGAAAGTGGGGGGAAAATTGTAGAAAAATTCAGGCTACTGTTGGGAAAGGTAGGAGAGAAAGCGTATAGGAAAGAGTTACGATATATACCTAGGTATATGCTGTTAATACAGAAAAGAGAAATAGACACACAAATTTTAGAACTCTGAAGTACAACACACTCAGATATGAAAGTTACAGTAGAAAAAGAAAGACAAATATGTATTACTTTTGATTTGTGGATGCGAAAAGGTGGAAAGTAGAAACCACATACATACATGGAGCCTAGAATCATGGACCACCACAAAAGTGCAACATCTGGTATAATTTTATCCGTTCTGGAATGAATCTATGTACACATGAAGGACAAGAAAGGAAAATCAACAAACTAAAATAAGTAGCTGTAAAAAAAGGTTATCAGAAGAACTTATTAGTAAAGTACCACTGAAATTGAAAACAAAAAAGAAAATATATGATGAACAACAAAGATGGGGAAAGGAAAGGTGGCAAGGTGAAAGAAATTTTAATTTCCATACCACATACGTAGAACATAAAAAAATAGTCTGGGACATTAACAGGACATAAAAGGATAGTTCGAAGATTCACTACTGAATTCTAGAATATGCGAATAAAATGTAAATGTGAAAGAAAACATATGGGACATAGTAAAATGATATGTAAACGAAGACTTGGTGAATGTTTGAGCTATATAAAAGGGGAGAAATGAGTCATTACCACTCATATGATAAACGAAAATCACAAGTCACACAAAAATGCATAAAGTTTATGAAAAAAGAGAAAAAGAGCAAAAACAAAAGGACTGGTAAGACAACAATTTACATAACCCCGAGTAATATAAAAGACAACGAATCCGAGAGCTTGATAACAAGGAAAAATGTGAATAAAAGTTATTTAAACATAATAAAGATCGAAACCTACAAAAGTGAAAAAAGGAAGGAAAGGCTACAATGAAAATCATTTTGAATAAATGAAAAGTTCAACCACAGGATGTTTGAGGATTCAAACGAAAGGTTGTTTTTGAAAATTCGTGCACGGCCTTTAAGCAGCTTTCGCTCAGGTCACGAAGCATTGTTTTTCAAGAAGAGAACTAACGTTTTTATAACATGTACGATATGAATAAATAGTGCTGATGTTGTCAAAGGTTTGGTTTATTACAGAGAACGGAAATTAACATTTAAAATGTTTGATCTCGAGGGGAAAGGGAAAACAAAAGATAAGTTAGGGTTGTATATATGAATATTTCTGATTTTAACGAAAAAAATAAACATTCCTGGAATCTTCTTTCTCTCTCTCTCTCTCTCTCTCTCTCTCTCTCTCTCTCAATTCTCTATTCAGCTCACATGAATAACAGTTAATCCATATCCCTAAGGAATGCCCTGAAGGCAGCTAATGTAGAGTTTGAAGTGGGGAAGGTAAAAAAGTTTCTGGTGGAAATTTGTAGTTTTTCCCGTTTTCTGTTTATTTTCCTGTATTGATATAAAATTTTTGAATTTGAGGTTGAGTGCATAATAAAGATTATCAGTATTTTAACTCTACTTTCGGGCTAGCTTTATGTTTATATTATAAAAAATAATAATGTCTACATTTTAAAAAAAAATAATATAAACAAGGAAACCACTGATAAGTAACTTTACCTTAGACATTCTATGATGCTATCCAAAAAATAGTTATGTAATATTTGTCTCTCTACCTGCTTCCCCAAATATTTTTATTTGCGCTGGTCGTCATAAATAAAGGACCAAATAAGAATCAAGTAACTGAATAATAATTTACAAAAGCTAGTACGCAAGTCTTCTTTATAACTGGAATGTACTTCAGAATGCTACTGACTAAACCCAATTAGCCAATAGACATTCGGGACATTTTTACAAATAAAACAATATTTTAGTGACCTACACCAAGTTCTCGAACATAACGATTCACAAAATATTTGACGAGAAGCATTTATACTAGATATCAGTACCGCGGGCAGCACTATACGCCTAAACGACGATGAATGTTGTTAATCAGGATGTCAGCCAGTTCCAATGGTATCAGGTTCCATTATTGAAGGACAACTTTGAAGATTTCTCAGGCTCCTTGAAGAGGACTATCCATGCATCGACTTGCACTATCCCACATGTACTCGATAGGATTAAGGTTGGGGGGCACTGTCGGTCACGTCTGTGTTCGGAAATGATTCGTGTCCAAGTACGCTCTATTACGTGTGCTCTGTAGAGACGGGCATCTTACAAAGTGAATATTGTAAAATGAAACTATCATCTACTTCATGTGAATAAGGCTAACGTCTATCTTAATCAGTTAGCTATCTTTAAATTATCTAGATTCTGTTGTCTTTCGGTGAGTTTGGAGATTGAATTAGCTTGGAACCAGAACCAAAATAATAGTTCCAAGAATATGGATTTGTTATTCGAAGTATCTAAATGCTCTTTAACCTCTGCGATTGTAGCAAGTTTACATCGTCTTTATCACCTTTCCGCATTCAGCAGAAGTTCAATTTGCAGTTCTAATTCTTACACTAGACGACTTTATTCACTACATCCTTGCAGAAAATACATCGAACGGCATTCTTTCCATGGTACCAGCCCATGCGTTCTCCAACCAGGCCAATTCTGTGCCTGAAAATACATTTTACTTGACTATTTTGGGTGTACAGTACATACAACAAATTAGATATTAAAAGGAGTAGGCCGTACTCCAATATTTAGTATTTTACATATCCAACTCGCATAGATATTTCTGTTTGCCAGCCATCCAAACAATCATATTCCAATTTGAATTTGAATTTATGTATGGTCTTTTGGTATGTTTGGCTCAAGGCCGCAAACACACTCGTATCTAGAAAATCAGTAAAAATATTTATCAATAAGGTATTGAATAAATTGATAAATTTTCTTTCTTAATAAGAACGTTATTGATTTTTCGTGTCATTATTACGACGCGTGGTGTGAGACTTTATAATGTAAGATTCAGTAGATGGTAATTCCGTCGCTTCGAAAAATATCGGAGATATTACATAGCCTTATCAAATAGTTGTTTTTATCCTGGTTTTCTGAAGGAAAAATGTCTTGATTCATAATAGACATTAATCCTTGGCTCACGGAAACATCATATAAGTAAGTTAATTCAAAAAGCCCTTCGAAATATTTAATTGATAAGCAGTTATATAAAACCTATATTTATTACCTAAATATGTATTGATAACTATGACTATCAACTCTGAATTACATTTTTGAAACTATTCCCATTATTAATAAAAAGATTTAAGAACATGAGTGCAATCCTAAATACAACAAAATTCCAAAGTTCTCACAAACCGGACATTTCGATTTATTTCAGTTTTGTAAAGTGGACTTAAAACACACCACGAATACACGGAAAGAAATTAGTTTTACCTAAGTCAAGATTTTGCTAGGTTGATGACCAAAAGGGTTGTCCATAACCTAATGATTGTTTACCACAACCCTTTCGAGACATGAAAGTACCTAATTCTGTAGGTAAATGGTAACCCACTGAAAAGGTTTAACAGAAATCAGGGTAAAAACAACCAATTCGTGGGTAGTCAGTTACCTACACGATTGGTACAAGAAGGAATAAACCAACAACACGGTTAATTTAAACAACATGATTAACCCACTGCTCGGTTATGCTAACCGTTTAATGTGCAGGTAAATTTAACCTTCTGAGAATTAGTTATTTTTTAACCTTGATGAGGGTTAGCTGAACTGAGTCTCATCTATACGAGATGGCGGTCTGAAGGGCTTCCACATGGAAGCTTTGTACCAAGGCCAAAACGTTAACGTGAAACTTAGGTAATCTAGCAACCCTAAATCTAGGAATGTAGTGCTATATAAATTATTATTAATATTCTATTGATGAGAAAGTGTAATATGCAACATTGAGATTCATATAATGAATATCACAGTAGCGCAACTTGTGAAATACACGCATTATCGATCGTAAGCTTCAAGTGTTCGGTGGTGTAGTCGTTAGCGCTTCGGGCTACAACCCATGAGGTCCCCGGTTCGATCCCAGCCCGGCGTGCATTTTTTCTTTTTTTCAAAGATAACTATAATAAGCTACATATAGTGTAAATCATAACAATAACTTGCTTCCAGATGATTTTACCACAATTTTTTTTACAAATTTTCGTTGGGATGGGTTAAAATAACTAAATACAGTTGTTTATCATAACCCTTTAAAATAACCTACGTGGAGGGTTAAATCAACCCACTGGATCTAACCTTTTTAGCTGGGTTGCGGTAACCTTGTACTTATTAGGCTCTATATTTACCAACTCACTCTGTTACATTAACCCATTTTTGGGTTGCTAGTAACCTTTTATTTCTTTCCGTGTAATTACCGCAGTCACTTTATACTATCTTGAACACAATTTGAGTTAAAGAGGCTTACTAAATTCAACAATGAGCATGGTGTTGTGTGAAATGTAGGCTATAGTAGTCTAATAGACTTAACGAATATTAATTCAAGGCAGGACTTGGTTTTCACAAAAATTTATAGAAATTTTATGTCTCGATTCCAACTAACTGAACTTGTTTCAGACATCACAATTATTGGTAACAAAATGCAATGAAAGGAAAGGTGATAGATATTTCAACCATAAATGTCAAGGTCAAATCATGTGGTGTATATTAAAGATAGCTGAACAATAAATTACAAAGAAATAAATTTTTATTAGTTTGAAATTACTATTTGCAGAATTAATAATTTACCTTTTATTATGTCATGATCCACTCATATCTATTTCATATTTAATACGTCTGTGTAAATTAAATTATGACACGAATTATAAAAATGATATATGAAAGATGAATATTCGCTGTTATGATAAATACAATTAATCCAGAGTAAGCTACAATTAGCGCTTTGGGACTACTAACTTTAAAATTGTGAGTCTTTACTCACAGATTAAAACCGTATGCTTAAACTGTAACCTAAATGTCCTTTTCTAGAAAACACATAATATTTGGATTGCCACATATTCTTCAAAAAGGAACCAAATACCACCTGAAGCATCGCAAAGATATTTAAAAAAAATAATCTTCCAGAAACTACGTGCCATTCAGCATAAATACAATGAAGGAAATCTAATGAAGTGTCAGAACCTGAAGATGTTACACTTAAAATCAGGGTATACTGTCATTATTTTTAAGTATGCCTTCGTCAATGAAGAAACAAAACTGCTGCACATCTCATCAACTGAATATTCCTCGTGCACACAAGTAACGAATTCCGATTTCAAAATCTGCAACAACAACGCACTGATCATATGATAGATATCAAGTAGAGTCATGTTTAAAGATGTGTCTGAGCTCTGAATATACCGTTGAATGTAAAAGATTGTACTGATATTAGTGAATGAGAGTCTGAGATTAAGTTGGGTTTGATTTCTGAGTTCTTGTAAAAAAAAGTAAGGAGAATTTTCCTCTTCCTCTTCATAAGTTACTTTTAACTTGTAAAAACTAACACTCAACTAAATAAAAATATGTAAGGAAATAAAATTGAAAAAAAAAATATAATTAGTTGTTTTGTCCTTCCTAAAAAATTAAATGTTTGGTGCTTGGCATATTTTTGCTGTAAAAGCACGATTTTATATCCCAGAAATAATAGTGTTATGCCTATACCATTAAAATATTTATAACAAAATATATTTCATGTAACAACTCTGAAAATCCGGAGAATCGGCGTCCCGACGAACATTGAATCAGAACGCTGTACAACTGGCCGAAAATTGGAACGACCCCCGACAGAATTGGGACAGGTGGCAACCCTGGTTGGCAATCCTAGTTCGTTGTGGTAACATGTCCAATTGTCCATGTTTGGTTTGCCCGATTCCTCAGGAAGCCAAAGCAACAGTCTTTCAGTTTCTGCGCAGAAAGCGTTGATGTTTGTTAAGCCAGATTATGTAACGTATTTATTAAAGTTATATTCGAGAAAGATATTTTTCTATGTCCTGAGAAATTGTCAGCGTCAGTGGTGGCGCAAGGCAATCAGAAGCCCAGGGCAAGTGAACTTGGTTATGGCCCTCTCGTGAACACAATCGCGAGCGCAGACTGCTACTATTGGCCATAATATCCTACTTCCCCGTTATTCCGAGCTCCTCAGAAAAGTGGAGAATTCGCGAGGGACTCACTAGCCAAGACGGAGAACTTCCCGTTCACTCGCTATAACCTATGCGTGATAATAAATATTCAGATTGTGGAGAGTCATGCTTTTCAAAGTTTAGAGCAAGCAAGAGAGTAAAGCGCACAAGTAAGACTCCTGAGACGGCATAATCACTGCGTCACAGACCACCATCGAAGTGCTCTATTGATTTATTTTAACGAGCAATTATTCACTTGTAGAGACAGGCGCACAGCGGGACGAACCCTCCTCCACCACCACCAACCTCTAAAAAACCCGGCGAAATTAATTCCATCTAAACACTGAGGAAATATTGGTTGGATCTTCGTCAGGGGCTTATAAGTGTACTATGCTTTACATTCACGTAGTATGCATGATATAGCATGTTTCATCTTGACTAAAGCGCTAAAAGACAACTGCCGGCCGGGTGGCCGAGCGGTCTGCGGCGGTAGGCCATCGGCTCGAAGGTCCGGGGTTCGAGTCCCGGCAGGGGCATGGGTGTGGATTTTAACACTTAACAGTTAAAGGCGAATAGTGACGGGCCGAAGCCCAAAGTTACTAGACTGACCCATATAAAAATAAAGTTTACCAAAGTTTTTGTACTAAAAGACAGCTGTTTAACGGGTTGTGTACATCACAGGAGATTTCTTCATTTTTTCGGCTATCGTGAGGTAAATTTAATAGTTTAATTAGGTCTCCCTCAGATACAAAACGGTGTTTCTTTCAGAAGATTTTATTCGGTGGGGGGGGGGGGGTCGTAGGGGACTCACGAAAATTATGTATAATGCTTATTGACTCTAATGTGCTAAAGATATAAAACAACAATAGGCCGTAATGTTTCTTAACAATATGTTGTACTTCTTTCGTTACCCTCAAAAGTAACATGAACAATATGTGCTATTATATACGTATTTCATTATACGTATGAGTAATACAAGTGAAAGAAACAGTGAAAATAAGATGTTGATATCAACAGTGTATAATGCTGTTAATGATATAAAGACTATCTTGCTTGTTTTGACGCAAATGTAATTTCTAAACATTGTATAAAATTAATTATCAGCATTATTAATAAAACGCAAGAAACATACTACAAAGCATGCCAAATCAAACGTAACCGAAATTTAAAATTAGTAAACTATATAGCTAAGTGAAAAACACAGAGACTAGCAATTGTCTTTCCAGGCATTCATTTCCAAACGGGTGTTTGAGCATCATAAATGTTAAGAATTTTACACAACCACTTGTTATACGTACACTTCTACTTTTTAAACACTAGGGAAAATTTGCAGGTATCTTAAAAATAGTTGAAAAAGGTAGTAGTTTACATTTGCAAAATAATATTGGAAAAGGTAGAATTATATAAAACTTTTACTGTTAATAATATTATGTTTCTGTCCTTTACGTCATTACAAAATTCAAATAAATTTGAAGATTTTTGGAATCGCAAAATCTTACTAATGTGCTCGAAAGTGATAAAACAAACTCAACAATGTCAATATCTCAATGTCAAAATTTTTGCAGAAGAACTCGTTCCGAAATGCATCTGACTTGTACCTGATGTATTAATATTTCAGGTACGCTGTGCACTTACGTTTAGGAAAATATGTCATTTATACTTTTTGTATTAATATGTCAAACACATTACGCATTACTAAATAGTACAATAATTTTTAATTTTCTCTCAAGAGCTCAGAGCTCACGAAACAGCAGAGATAAATTTGATTTCAAAGTTATTCTAATATATTCGAAATACCTTGTACGTTTCGTTGATGCAAACCGGAAACATTTTTTCTCAAAGGTATAACCTTCTTATTTGACATGTAAATATATGTAGGTGCTCATATGGTCACAGAGACACTCAGGGCACCGCAGGAGCCTCAGATGCCAGTACTAGCAACGTATTTTAAAACTAATTTTTTCATATGGTTTCCATACTTTTTAATATATCCACATTGATTTACACAAAATTTTGCACACATGTGCATTAGGGACTGTGACAGGTTATAGAGGTATATCCGGTGCCAACGTTGTCAGTGTTGCCAACCTATTTCAAAAACTATATATTTTCACTAATGAGGTATATCATAGAGTTACTTCAGGTGCCGTAGTTGCTAGTGTTTCAAATCAAATTTGAAAATCGCTTGCATTTCCAAGGTACCTGTGAAAACAACTGTATCTCTTGAAAGTGTTAATAATTTTTACATTTTTTTCTTTAGTTCACAATGGTTCGAGGTGTCGTCAAATCTTGCAACGTTAATTTAACTCAACTCTCGACGTAATAGAATGACGGAAATTTGCACAGCGACATAAGTCGGGTGACAATACAACATTCCATTGTTACTTTCTTCATGTATTTCTATATATTTATACATTTTGAAAGCATATTTTAATATGTTTTTATAGTATGGATTTCTTTTTCCTGAAATAAATACTAGCCTGCAACGAGGTGGAGTTTGACTGGTTGTGGAACACTTTATGATTTGGGTCACAAAACATTAGCTTGAGAAAAAATATCCGAACACCGGAATAACTTTAAAAAATAATAAAAGCACTTTTAAAGACATACTTTTCTTATGTATTTAATACTAAAAAATAAAAATTAATTCTGTTTATGCCTGAATTAAAAAGAAAAGCATGGGACGCACCAATTCAAGAACTTTTAAAGTAGCTGTATATGAGAGAGCGCCACGCTTTTCTTTTTAGTCATTAGTAAACAAAATTAATGTTTACTCTTTTAGTACGAATTGTTGAAGAAATGTACACCGTATGTCTAAAAGTTTTTCATATTAATTTTAAGTGTCTAAAGTTACCTGTTTACGGTATGTGGATTCAGCACCTGATATGTAGGCAACCCAAAATACAATGCAGTTTAAATGGGTTGTATAAACGTCAGGCACGCAGAAAATTCGTTTTAGGGCGAGTTACTTTTTTCAATGTGCGGTCATCTTATACGTTGAATTCATACTTTAGACGTAAAGTAAAATTAAAATCGGAAAGAAAAGTTCAAAGAAACTAAATAAGTCTACAGGGATTTCACATTTGAATCCAGCTGCTAAAATTAAGAAGTCGTATAATTTACCCTTGTTCCAATCGTTTTGTGAATAGTGATCTCTACTTACAGATACGAAAATAGTCCTCAGCGAACTTTTAAAACCTAAAACTATGATGGGATTTCTTAATATGAAAATAGAGTTGTTATAAACTTTACATTCATTATTTGTTTTTAAGCATTTAATGAATTTGTTTATTCGGTTAGTGAAAGGATTGATTTATTAAGTGCTACTTATGCCCGAGTTTTCGGTTTAGCATTAATAAATGATAATTCTGTTATAACGCCTTTAAAATATTGGGTCAAGTATATAAAGGGTGATGTTACATAAATAAGAGATACTTGAACTTTAAGCTAAATGACAGCAGAGAAAATAGTGTGTAAACAGGAGCAGACCCTTCAATACATATCATTGTCTCAAATATCTGAATTTGAACCTGCATCTGCATGAACTAATCTGCATGAAACCTACATTTGTATCTGCATCTACATGAAATAGTCCAGAAATTATGCATGCGAAATAAGATTACTTATTCAGGGAACTCAGCTAAAGGTTTCTCTACGAAATCATTCCTTTTGGTGTATTCCCAACAATAGAGTATCGCAGCTACTCATCAACATACTTTACACATGTAGAATCAGTGCTGAATATATCTTACCAAAACAACATAAATATACTTGGAAACTTGTTTTCAATATTTATAATTAGGAGTAACGTATAGTTAGCATTTGTGTTCTACCATCTGCAATATTTCTTCTACCACACCCATATTTTTACAATAGAAATCACATCCTTCATTATTTTCACAATCCTCAATGTAGTATCGTAATAATAGAGAAAAAAGTATTCGTTTTGTTTTGGAACAAAAGAAAAGTTTCATTCCTTAATATTACCATCTATCTTACACAAATCTATAATTGGCCTAAACATCTAAATCAAATACCTCTCAAGTTCAAATATTTTGTTCCCTTGCCTTTTTCTAAGCTATAAATAAAAGATAAGATTGGATTAAAAATGCTAGTTTGGAAGCAGAGAAAATCATTGTCTATGCAATTGGCTTTATTGTGTTTATTAGCATTTTGGTTGAGTTTATCTCATTCATAATGTTTGTCCAGATTTCCTTAGTCTTTTTTAATCTCTCAGTATTAGCATCTTACTAATCACCATAGAAGTGGTCCTGTTGCTGCCTTATACCTCGTGGAAACAGAAGTGTCTTGCATCCAACTTTAAACTGCAGATCCCGTCCTAAAACGTTATTTTCATTCTATGAAGGATAATAGCAAACCACCATCGGCTCAACTTCTCCAAAAGCCTTTGGGTCATAAACCTGGCCCTAGACACAACCATTATCATCACTCATATTTCAAACTTCGCATTGTTAGCGTTCTTTCTTTACGTATGTCAATGACATATCTGCATCGTACATTTTAGATATGGTTTTGTTCATTATCACCAAGGAGGGGAATATGAGTAACATTATCATATCCTAACGATTCTATGAAGTTTTCTCTGGGTTTCTCATTTTAAACTTTTTTTATTAATGGATGATTATTTACATTTTTGTGGTTACTAGTGACTGTGTTTGCTTTTTAAAAAATCATTTCGCAAATATTTTGTATCCATTTTAAAAAAAATGATTGATTCATATTTTAATTATGAACCAGGCCCAGTGCGAACAGCATCAACCTATGTTGTTAAAACCTTTAAGGTCACAGGATTTCGGGCACAGATGATTATCAATGTTTATCAGGTTCGAAAAGAAAATTTCAGCGTAGAATGCTAACGTGCTATTAGAAGATGAAAAGTATCTTTGGGGAAACTCTACCTTAACAAAATAAGCAGGGCATCAAAAATCTTATTTGGTAACTAAATCTAAAATTTGCACCCGGGTTAAAAAGGTTCCATCGTTTTGTTTTACCGTATTAAGTACAGATTATTCATAGTACATGGAAATTTAACGTAGCGGAATTAACCCATTAAACTTAACAAATTATTTATTAGAAATACAATAAAAGAAGAATGGTTGATTTTGATTTATTGTGCTCTTAGTGCGAAATATATTGAACGAGAAATTGTAATCGTGAAAAGAGAATTATGGACATTATTGATGTTAGTGTGAAATCACAAGATGCACTGCACGAAAAGTTGGAAGGGGAAGATACCATTCGGGTTCAAAGTGCATGCATGCAAAACTATAACTCATCTCATCTTTCAACATCCTCAACATTTTTAAGGACCTCAGAAGCAACGTTCGATTTAAAAAGAAATGGTTTCATTTGTGGAAAAGAATTTACTATTAAAACTGCATGAGAGCACAAGAAGTGTTTTCACATGGTTGTTACTTTAGAAAGGAGAGAAAATCTTATGTGACTTACGAAATGATGTGCTGGGAGAAAGGGTAAGGGCTAGGCTTCTAATTCTGAGTAATCTTGTGGTACCAGAAGTACAGTGCCATAGAAAAGGTTCCAGATATTTCTTAAGAATTAAACCGATTAGAGAACTCGTGGCTTGACTAAAATAGAAACAGAGGAATTCATTTTGTATGTTATGTGAGTACATATAAAACAGTGACGAACGCCAGTACACTTTGAATGAATTAAAATATATTATTATACTTGTATCTAGTCAAGAGGATGGCTGTCATATACAGAGAAACATTTTAATAACAATTTAAGGATCGGATAATTGTTTCAAACGTTTCTGGAAGGAAAAATGTACTCTGCTTATTGGACACGGCTTATAAAATCATGTATCAGTGATATAACGACATGAAAACTGACCCTCCTACTGGACGGTTAAGGATAGTATTAGATGTAGCCGACATACGAGAAGACAAACAGAGGATGGCTTATGACTGAAGTTTATACCCAGATTTAATTGATAGCAAGTCTGACGGGCAAAATATCACTGTAGGTCTTTATGGAGAACGTAACGACAAAGAAGAATGCTTCTGAATCACAGAAAGTTAACACGAAGTGCATTGTGATAAACCATGCTATAATAACAGCTGTAAGACCAATATTATTCCTGTCACCCATGAAAACAAGTCTAGTATTAACCCTTCATCGATTATATGGATCGAAATATCTATTCAATCTATTACCGTCCATTGGAGACTGCGCATCATACCATGAAACTTATGTTTACGTGATCTTTCTCATCAATGCAGCACTATCAAATATTAATAGTGAAAGGTTTCATCAGCATGTGTTTGACAACACATATGTAAATATCCGCCTGATGCATAATTTAAATACGTTCCATGCTATAGAAGGGATCAAATGTGTTACACCTAGTACCAGTATTAATATTCAGGTAAAGTTACAACGAATTCAGAGTGGTTCTCTTAATCTTGAACTTGTAAGTTGTAAGACTTCAAACTTGTAAGACAAGGAAAAAAGAAGAGGGATGATGTGAAGGGAGTACACCACTTCATTAAAAGGTTTGATTACAAAATTGAAAAGAAGCAAATATTAAATGATCCAACTATATCTCAAAGCCAGCATAGAGAGGCAACGTCGAGCATCATCCGCGAAATAAAAACAGAGTGGAAAGATGCAAACAACAAGAAGAAGGAAACAGCAACAAGAACAACATGTACTTCGGTATCGGGATCACTTAGAGGCGAAAGAAAACGCCACAGAACGCTAAGTCAGGGCTCAATGGGAACATCTGAAAGCGAAATTACGGAAACTACCCCTAAACTAAAGAGTAAAAAGAGGGATAGGGAATCACTCCAGGAGAACCCTACCAAAAGGACCAAAGATGGAAACGAAGAATATAAAATGGATACTCTGGAACTAATAAAGAAAATATCTCAAGCAGAAGGAAGGATAATAGAGCTAAAAGAACAAAATAGGAAATAAAATAAAGAAAACGATGAACTGCATTAGAGAATTAATAAAGCGACAAGGGTAGAAGCAAAGTTGGATTGCGTAGAGCAGGAAAACTTGAAGCTGGAACGACTGTTCAACTAAGTAAAGAATAAACATATTGATCTCTCAGTACAACTGGCTGAGATGAGAACCAGACTACAGGAACACGAAGAACGAAAACTTGAGAGGAATGACTAAATCGACAGATTACAGGAAGAGATTAGAAGTATCACACACCCGAAAGATACGAGAAAGAATCAAAAAGTATTGAGTAAATTTTTACAGGACAACTGTGATGCATTTGCAGCAAAAAGATATAACATTTGAATAGCATGTCCTTCTGCACTTCCCCAAGAGATGGCAGGAGTGTAAACTTTGTTTTTGTTTTTTACAGATATTCCAAAATGTCGAGGAAGCTGGAGACCTTCGAGCCAGTGGAGATCCGCAGCATGATCCGGCATCTGTGGTCAAATGGAAAGAAGTCTGCCGAAATCCACCAGGAGTTGTGTGCAACATACGGTGAAACGTACATGACACTGACAAACGTGAGTAATTAGTGTGCGAAATTCACAGCAGGGCGCGAAAGTGTCCGCGATCAACAACGATCAGGACGGCCATAGACATCTCACACAAAGAACAACATTGATGGTCCGAATGCAGTGATTCAGCGAGACCAGTGGTCAACGATCACATCAATAACACGGGCGGTGAACATCCCATATTTAACTGAAAGTAATAGACAGAAAGGATATGATAAACTTTAATGAAATGAACCATGCAAAAACGGCATTAGTTGTCCAGCTTGCCACCAAAGAAGATGAGGTCAAATTTCTAAACCATCCGGCAGTGAAAGAACAATTCAATTGCAATAGCCAAAAGAAAAAAAAACTCCCACAAATGATTATTTGCAATGTGTCAAGCAAACTCAAAGAACATGAAGTGATTGAAGAGCTTATTGCAAGAAACCTGGACGGGAAGATCGAAGATAAACTAACAAATGAAATCAAATTCAAATATAAAATTGGGCCAAAAAAAAAAAAAAAGATACCACTTGATCATTGAAGTCCCTAAAGAAGAACGGCAATATTGAAGCTATTTGAAATAAAATATAATTTTATATAAATAGTCTGGCAACACTGCTAAGTGGGTTGCTTGGCAATGTATGCTCACTCTGTGCTTTTACATGGAGTCGAATAATGTGTATGCCAAGTTTGGCGCAGCTAGGTCAAACTGAATGGAAGCAATTTGCACTATTGACTTTTAGAAAATGGGCTGGCAACACTGAACCACTGCACCAATCAGGGTTGTTCCAAGGGCTCTTAGTTATTTTACTCAAGACCTTTCCAACGACATCTAGTGCACCTCTCTACCCCGTTCTAGCTCCATAGATTTAAATTCTATATACGGACGGACAGATATTTATTTATTTATTTACTGAACACGACAGGTTGGATACCTAGTTGAGGTGTTCAACATACATGTCATATTCTACACACACATATATATTTATATACTTGGAGATTCATAGTGATAAATTCTGTCAAAACAATTCATTACCTTAGATACGAATGAAACTGACTTATTTTTATATTAAATATATCTATATCAGGACACGTTTTAAGAATACAATTATATAAAGAACACATTTTCCTAATATGCGATGTATCTAATACATTCATTATTTGGGCCGGGAGATGGAAAACTGCATCACAAGGTCGAGTAATTCTGTGCGGGACGTGCAACCCTATTTCTGACAATAAGCTTTCCGTATTAATATTGCTATGTAGTAGTCTGTGTAGGAAAGGTAATAGAAAATTAACTCTTCTGTTTTCCAGAGATTGTAATGTGTATTTGTTTGCTAGGTCCAAGTACTTCTCGAACTTAGGATATATTCCTGTTTCTTTGTAAGTCACAAAGCTAACAATTTTAGACTGTATAATTTCTATTTGGCGAGTGTTCTTCTTTGTATTAGGATGCCATACTACCGCAGCATATTCTAACTTTGACCCAACATACGCTGTATATAAAACTTTTAGAACATTAATATTTGAAAAATCGCTTCCTAATCTCATTATAAACCCGAGGTTCCTATGAGCTTCACTAATAATACGCTTAATGTGCATATCAAACGAAAGGTTAGCCTTTAATGTTACACCAAGATTCGTAAAAGAATCTACTCGGACCAATTGTGAGTTTGTAATCGAATTTCAAATAGTTCCTCTTTTTCGCGTAAGACATTACACTACATTTTGTAATGTTTAATAACAACATGCTTGTTTTGCACAAATTGGAGACAGCAATGATGTCGTTTTGTAAGGCTACAACATCCGATTCGGAAGAAATACTGCGATAGATCTTTAAATCATCTGCATACAGAAGTTTATTAGAAGATGTTATTACAGCAGGCAGGTCATTTGGATATAACGAAAACAAAAGAGGACCAAGGTTCGATCCCTGTGGTACCACAGATCCTACAACATATTCCTCGGTTATAATATTTTTGAAACGCACATGGTGTTTACGATGACACAAATAGGACGCTACTAACTGACGAAGTTTCTCTGAGAAGTTGGAAGTTACAAGCTTGCTAAGAAGGATATCGTGATTAATGACATGAAAGGCTTTTGGAAAATCGGTATAAATTACATCTACTTGACCTTTATTATCTATTTGTGTAGCTAAGAAATGTATAAATTCAACAAGGTTAGTTGCAGTCGATTTCTTTGGCAAGAAGCCATGTTGGAAGGGAGAAATAATTGGACGAACGTTTGTATATACAGTATTTGTTCATGTATAATAATTTCAAATACTTTGGCTGGTGCAGATATTATGGAAATTGGGCGATAATTTTTAGGATCATTACTCGTGCCAGCACTTTTTGGTATGGAGCGAATATCGGCAAGTTTCCATTTGGTAGGGAATTCATAGGTTCAATTTTTTATTGATTTGTTGATAATTGCTTGTAGCGGATATTTCAGTATTTCAATACAACCTTTGATAACATAGGGCGGTACTTTGTTAGGACCAAAAGATGACCGAGGTTTCAGTTTCTTTATAGCATTTTCAACGTCCCTCAATTCGATGTGTTCCAGGGATAATTGGTCTAAGATTTCGGAACTACTGTGTTGCGTTAGAGTATCAAGATTATATTTTGACACGTTGTGTATTACTTGAAAGTTTTTCATGAATGCATTCGCAATAGCTGTTTCATCATTTAAGGACTGCCCCTCGTAATTAAGTACGTTGCATTCCGGCTTCCTTCTTTTATTTTTTACGTATGACCAAAAGCTTTTGGGATCAGTTAGAATGTTAGCCTCGCAATTATGTAGATATATTTTATAAACATTAGATATTTCTCTTTTGGAAAGAGCACGCAATTATCTAAATTTATTATAATGATAACTAACATCGCCGATTGCTTGCTTCCATTTTCTATGATGGTATACCATAAGCAGGAATAGAAATCACTTTTAGCTGTAACTTTGCTATCAAGGGACATAAAAATTAGCACAAAACGGTCTCTCGGGTGAGTTTAGGCAGTTAACTCACAGGAAGTTTCAGTTGGTGCCGTGTAAACCCGAAATTAGGGTGAGCAAAGGTTTTTATGGTTTCAACGTTTCTTAACTAAAGAAAATGGAGATATGTGTTCTTAAATATGGAGGGGTAACACCGCCATATTAGGGGCGTGTTGCGGTACCACTGTGTTTGGGAGCCCCGTAATCATGAAAAACGGTAGTTCCTAGAGTGACGCTGACAAATGAGTCTGTTAGCGGCACTCCAATGTATACAACTAGTTTCGGCTCTAGCGAACTATAAGTCCGATTTTGATGCTTGAACATGCATTTGAAAGCTCTTTGCCATACTAAGACACATAAAAAATGGATTGGTATGACCTAGCTGGGACCTCCCTAGAGCGGTGCGGAAAAAAAATCAAAATTTCACATTTCTGATGATAGCTTACGGAATCGTAATCTACTCGTCAATACCATTCAAACGATGTATCACACCTCAAAATCGGTGAAGGGGTTCAAAAGTTAAGACCTTTTTTTTATAGCGAAATCACAGAATTTTCACAAATGATAGAAAAGTTTGTCATTCTGCCTGTCTTTTTGCTTTATCCCCAAATAGTTTGTACCAGGGGGCTTTGGGGTCAATTGCGGAACCCAACATGTTGGGGTAAATCGAAGCTTATTTGTTGATAGAAGTTGCCGTTTTCGAGATACGGAGTATACCATGGTCCCAAATCGACCTTTTGTATGAAGACTATGCAATTGTTTTCTAATAGACAGCCTTACAAAATAATTTATATTAGTATAAAAACCCTTTCAGGGTAAAGAGAAGAGTGAGGCAAGAATTATACTCACAAAATAAATTATATCCATTTTGCGAATGATTTTCTTTCTATCACTGCGGCGGGAAACGCTTCCACCATAGTGACACAAAGAAAATCACTCGCAAAGTGGATATCACTTCTTTTTGAGTAGAATTCTTGCGTCACTCTTTTCTTTACTCCGAAGATTTTTTATACTGATACAACACTTACAAGGGAGATTGGTGAACTATTCAGTCGATATCAAGATCATGAATATGCCAAATGAAAATGCTTACTTTAACAACTAAAATGTTAGCTGCCTCAACTTTTTTAGCCTCGGAATAAATATGCAAAATACTGTTACAGGATGGGGCCTTAAGTTTTGTTAGGACAGTTGAATAGAAGAAAAAATACGACAGACAGGAATGTTCCTGAACATATTATAGGCAAAGGGGAACATGTTGCGGACCATACCGCATTACAGGCGGCCATCTTGAAATCCGCCATTAGATTCAACTTGAAAAATTCAAATAGGAAGGGATTTGTGTGGCATGTCAACTAGCACTCACATTTTGACAGGAATTCATAACTGGGGTTGGTTTATGTCAATTTCTAACGGTTTGTGAGATTTTGATGGTTTTATCGTTATTGGTCCTTTCAGGTTCACTAATTGAAGATGGTCCTCACAAATAGTCAAGGACCGCAGGGAAGTCCGTATGCTCCTTCATGAAGAAAGCAAGGGATGTGTTTCTAGATGTGTCAGGATACCAGAATGCTTTGGTGCCGCTTTCAAAATGGCGGCTTGAGCTTTCATAAAATGTGCGGTATCACTGGTCTCTCTGCACCAATTTTGATCATCTTTTTTTAAAATGGTAAATAATTTAATACTCCTTAATTTTGATTATCACAAATGTTCTCGTAATTAAAATGCGAAAAATGATTTTCCTCATTTTCTTCGCATAGAGGTAAATTCAACACACCTTGTCTACTCACCCTTTCAGATTTCTATGTTTTTTGGTTTATTGCTAGTAACCGTTGAAACTAATAAAAAATATTTTTTTCAGAGTTTTTTACAATTGTTTTTGTTCTATGAAAGTTGAATATCACTAATAATTCAAATATTATTTTACAAAATGTATTATTCCTCTGCAATGGTTGGAGCTAGAGAGAGCTCATTTTAAAACTCTTGTAGTAAGATTTCATTTGATATGGCAAAAGACAGGGTTGCACAAAATTTTGTATCCTGAAAATAATAACATTCAACTTTCATAGAACCAAAGGCAATGAGTCAAAAAAAAAAACTAAAAAAAATAGTGCTTAATATTCTCAACGGTTACTAGCAATAAACAAAAAATCATAGAAATCTGGAAGGGTGAGATAGACAAGGTGTGTTGAATTGACTTCTATGGAAAGAAAGTGAGAAAAATCATTTTTCACATTTTAATAAGAACTATTGACAATACAAGGGAACATTTGTGATAATCAAAATTAAGGAGTATTAAATTATCTACCATTTTAAAAAAGATGATCATAATTGGTGCAGGCAGACCAAGGAATTCGCACATTTAATGAAAGTTCAAACCGCCATTTTGAAACGACGACATTGTGAAAGTGGCACCAAAGTATTCTGGTATCCTGACACATCTCGAAAACTATTAAAAGTAGTCCCTTGCTTTCTTCACGAAGTACCATACGGGACTAAAAATTTTACCCTATGGTTCCCTGACTAAAACGAATAGAGATTGTTCTGATGTAGGATGAACGAAGTGTGCGCCATCCCAGATGATTTCAACCTTCGCCATCCCGAAAGGAATAATATCCCACCCAACAAAGTTGCTAGCCCCACTATCCGAATGGATCAGGGATACAGGAACTGTTGAAAACAGGTTCCGCACGAGTAGACTTAAAAAGACTATGAACGAAGCAACAACAACAACAGTAATGTTGGCGTCCTTTAACAAAAGCCTAGAATAACACGCTATCTGTCCATGGAAAATGGCGTGAGTCGTACACTGGGAAATTAAATAACTCGTACAAATCATAAAGATTGCTGCCTCTGACTGAAGACGAGTCTGATCGTCGATTACAATTTGCAGACTGGGCCAATCAAACAGTTTAAGAAACACCGGGTGTTTGCATTAGCACACCAGATACGTTTCGCAGACGAAGCCAATGTTTACGAGAAGTTCATAAGCAAAATAATCGATATTGATCTGATGCTAATCCACATTAGATTGATCCTATCACGATGGTAGGTTCACAGAAGATAATGGTATGGTATGGGATTTAGGGAACGCGAATTGTGAGACCATTCTTCATTGAGGGAGATCGAACTGCAGACTCTTACCTCAAATTACTGCTGGCGGATGTGCTTCCATCGCTGATATCAGAGGACGATAGGTTTTCCATATGCTATCAACAGGACGGTGTTCCACCTCATTATGGAACACCTGTGCGGGCTTTTACCTCGATCAACAATTTCTCGGGAAATGGATCGGACGCAGATCACCTGTACAGTGTGCGAATTAGTGTGGGATGCTCGGGATTTCCCTCCTGGCAAATAAGTTTCCTATCCTAACAAATTTATATTTTGTCCCGGCCAGGGATAAGTTTCTTTCCCCTAGAAGATGTTTCGACCAAGATTAGATAGAAAATCGGAACATTTTTATCTGGCAGAAGTTGAAACTATCTTCATGGGGTTGATGACCTTTAAGCTGCTAAGAAGCCTATTTCAAAGCCATTATTTTGTTATGTTTTTGAAGTAGTTTAATGTAAATGTTTTAGTATGATTGGTTTGATTTAGTAACCCCCTATTGGAAAATGGGATTGCATGTCATTGAATATATATAGTAACTTAATGAACTTAATGGTGTTTCCTATTTGTACAAGGGAATCACACTAACAATGAGGTATGTGCACAACTATCACCTGACGTGCTTCGTAGGGCCCACGATGATGTTTGGGGAAATGCTTCAGTGAGAACGGTGTCCGTGTGAAATATGTTCTGTGATGGTGATTGTGTTTTTTGTGATTCAGAGCTGTTCTCCATATTGATGAATATGTTTGTTGTGGTGTTACAGGGTGTGTATGGCACGTTATCCTTTCTTTAGTAATAACCCTCCGAGTTCAAAACCTACCATAATTTTGTTCATAAATGCAACACGGTTACACTTGTTGTAAATTGCACTTCACCATTCAATTTCTCGTTGTAAGAATATGTCATTTGATATATCGCATGGACATGTTACTGTTTGAAATTTTCAAGTTGAATTCAAGATGGCCGCCGGCAACGTGGTATGGTCATACCATTTACCCCTTTGCCTGTAACATGTTCAAGGACATTTTCATTTCTGTCTGTCTCGTATTTCTTATGTTATTTGACAGTCCTAGCAAGATTTATGGCCTCACCCTGTAACAGTATTTTGCATATTTATTACCAGAGTAACACAAAGTTTTGGCAGCTAATATGTATTTTAGCTGTTAAAGTGAGCATGTTATGTCATATCATTTGGCATATTCATCATCTCGATATCGGCTGAATATTTCACCAACCTTCTTTCTTAGTATGACCAATAGCAGGATTTGAACCTCCGTACATCTCAGTGCCGACTCAAAAACCAGAACCGAACTATTAGACCATGGGAGGCGGATCAAAGGGGGCCGAGAGAAAGCAAGAAAACCCTAAAACAGAATTTCGAACAAAAAAGCAGAAATTGAGTTTTGAATAAAATCGAAAATCAGTGTTTGAAGAAAAAAAAACGAAAACAAGCGTTTGGAAAAAAACACAAAAACTGGTGTTTGGTAAAAAAACAAAACGAAAAACTGTGTTTGAACAGAAAAACCGAAAACCGGTTTTTGAGTTTCGGTTTTAAATAAACCGGTTTTGCCCATCCTTACTTTTTATTTAAGGTAAGGTGTGTAACCATCTTGTGGGAGCAACGACACAAATTTCCTCTAACTATATCGAGTTTTGATACTAAAATTGAGATCAATTCTGTAGTAACAAAAACATGCACGGCAGTGCATGCAGTAAAGTTCTACGTCACAAATCGTCAGTACTGCCAGAAGCATGTTAGGAACAATAGTAGGGGAGCTAGAGTACCCCCCACTATCAACACCCCAGGAGTAAATGAAATTAGTATTTTCAGAAGCTTGAAACTTCCCTGATTCACATTAGAAATGTTAACACAAGAAAAAAAAGTGTTTCGAAGGGTCAATGATCGCCAGCCGCAACACACACTTTTTTAAAAAAAATCATACCTATGTTACTTATTTTTTTAGAGAAAAAACTAACAGCAATGGAATTATGAAACATACCTTTCTTTATTTGGTGGATAACAGACAATTAGCGAATAATATTATTATGCGTATATTGGTCTACGTTTAGAAGAAAAAGAAGACGAAATATCAGAAATTTCCATTTTTTACGGTATTTTGATTTTAATATTTACGCTGCTTACGGTGTAGCTTGCTTAAAAGTCACAATATCAAAAACAAGTTTGAGATAAAAGTTGTTGCCTGATTCATAAGCTTAAAACTGATGTATATCAATATGGCTGAACAATTACTGTGCTAGCTAATGAGGTAGCAATGAGGCGTACCAGCGCGCGAACAATTCTTCATCTTCTATGTGGGCCCTATCCCCATTAGGCTGTTGTGAGCTGTCAACGATTATGACAATTTTTCTTTACTGTGTAGCGGCAAGTAAAATACGTGATGAATTGGCAGTGTATTCTGGCGGCTTTTTCATGTGATATATCACGTACCCAGATAGCATGCCAGCTTGCAACAAATTTGAGTCACGTCAAAATTGCTATTTGCGTAGTGAAGAAAGGTAGAAAAAGGAAGGAGGTACTTCAATACTAAACTGTTTTCTGTGCTCAGGAAGAGCAAATAGAATCTGATAGAAGCTTAGTCATATTTCTACTAGTTGGAAATTAAATTAAGTGTGTAATTCTAGTTTTTTATATAATTTACCTTTAAAGATTTGGTATTTTCGATTGAATGTTGTAGGTTATATTTACTACTTTCTCTCAGAGCCTAGTAATCGGTTATTGTTTTATAGAAACTTTGTCATGATCTTGTGAAAAATTACGAAGAGGAATGAATGCATTAAACTTAACAATTTACTTATTTATTGGATATACAATAAAAGAAGAATGGTTGGTTTTGATTTATTATGTAATTGTGGTGGGAAATATAATGAAAGAGAAATTGTAATAGTGAAAAGAGAATTACTAACGTTATTGAGGTTAGTTTGAAATGAAACGATGGACTGCATGAAAAGTTGGAAGAAGACAATATTATTCGGGTTGACAGCGCGTACGGACAGTACTATACAAGACGTACTAGTATCAAAGCTTATTATACATCAATGAAGACCGATAACCTATCTCATTGTTCAACACCTTCAACTCCTTTAAGGACCTCAGAAGAAACGCTCCATTTAAAAAAGAAACTGTTTCAGTTGTGGAAAAGAATTCAGTGTTGGACCCATCAGAGCACAGGAAGTGTTTTCATATGGTAGTGGCTTTAGAATTAAGAAAACATTTTATCAAGTAATTTGGCTTACAAAATGATGAGTTGGGTGAAAGGGTGAGGGCCAGACTTCTTATTGTGAGTAATATTTTGGTACCAGAAGTACAGTACCATGGAAAGTGTTCCAAAGACTTTTCAAGAACTAAACCAATTAGGGTACTCGTGGGTCGACCAAAAATAGAAATTGCGGAAGTTATTTTCCATGTTATGTGAGTACATATAAAGCGGTGACGAATGCCAGTACATTTTAAATTTATTGAAAGATTATGAAACGTGTATCTGGTCAAGAAAATGGCTATACGTTACAGACAAAAATCTTTAATAACATTTTTAAGGATCGGATAATTGTTTCAAATGTTTCTGGAAGGAAAATGTACTCTGCTTATCGGACACGATTCATAAAATTATGTGTCAGTGATATAACGACAGAAAAACTGACCCTGCTACTGAATGGTTAAGGATAGTATTAGCTGCAGCCGGCATCAGACCGATGGCTTATGACTGAAGTATACCCAAATTTCATTGATAGTAAGTCTGACGGGCACCATCTAATTTCAAGTCTTTATGGATGGAATAACAACGAAGAACTCTTCTGAATCACAGAAAGTTAACACGAAGTGCATTGTGATAAACCATGCTATAATATCAACTGAGGACCAATATTATTCCTGTCATCCATACAAATAAGTCTGTTATTTATCCTTCACCGACTATTTGGGTCAAAATATCTATCCAATCTATTACCGTCCATTGGAGTCTGCGCATCATACCATGAAACTTATGTTTACATGACCTCTCTCATTAGTGCAGGACTATCAAAAATTAATAGTGAAAAGTTTCTTCAGCATGTGTTTGACAACACATGTAAATATCCGCCTACTGTATAATTTAAGTACGTTCCATGTTATTGAAGGGATCCAGTGTAGTACAGCTAGTACCAATACTAACACTTAGGTAAAGCTTCAATGAATTCAGAGTGGTTCCTTCAATCTTGAAGATCTTCATTCGAACCCAAAACAAAGTGGTGGAAGTGACCTTAATAACGTGCTTGAGGATTTCAATGAACTCAAAAACTGTCGGAAACCTCAAGAAGCAACTTAGTCTTTAATTTGATGTGGTTTGTTGGATTAAACAAGCAATCTGGATGGATTTTGTTTATGAACGACCTTATTAGTAACTATGGAAATTGTGAATCGATGTACATAATACCAGTACGACTTATACATTTACATACTAGTACTATTTACACGCCATTGTGCTTGACAGGAAATCAAAGTAGAAAAATCCGCTAGTCATCATCGTCACATTTGATCCACTTGTGTTGAATTGAATTGAATTCAATTATGGCCTTTAGATATCTATGACTTAGACTAGGATAGGGTAGGAGAAAGGATGCTCACTGCGAACACGAATAGTACCTTACCCTTCCAGCGTTTCATGCAATCCATCGTTTCGTTTTTAACTAACCTTAATAATGTCTGTAATTCTCTTTCTATGATTACAGATCATAGTCTCACTTTCAAGATATTTCCCACTAAAAGCACACAATTAATCAAAATCAATTATTCTTCTTTTATGTTTTTCCAATAAATAATTAATTTGATACGTGTAATGCATTCATTCCGCTATGTAAATTTTCACAAGATCCTGACAGTTTCTTTAAAATGATAATCGATCACTACGCACTGACAGAAAATAATAAATATATACCTTACAAGTTTGTGAAATTAATGTTCTTAGACTTCTTATATAATAATTATGAATGTAGGATGCTTTCATTAAAAATACTTTTTACACATGAATATATATTGAGAAAACGTTGTCCAATCATGTTCACTTCATTATTACTTACTTGCAAAGACAACTTTACTTACTTGAATTCTTATCATTATGTAGTGTAATTAGGGTATATTATGTAATCTATGTATTACTTATCATGCATCACTCTAAGTTTCTTTGCTTTAAATGTTTTATCAGTTAACGCCTTTTATAAGTTTTATTTATTTTCAACTAACTTTATAAATAACAAATTGTATAACTTTATAATTTTGTCATAGGAGTCTTCATCAACCTATCTTCGTTAGCAAATTCTTGTGCGCATATGCACAGAAGTAGATAATCCATTTAGAAACTCTATATCTTAAAATGTTATTTATCAATGTTGCATATGGAGAACCTTATATTATTTAGCAACGTAATGTTATGAAAATATTTACACGAAAGTTTTCTGTAAATATATGCCTACATAATGTATGATTATGCATTTGTATATCTGGGAAATTCTATTAATTTTTAAAGATTTACAAAACTGATGCGAGTCAGTTTCTTCCAAATATGCCTGTAAGAGTACTTGGTGACAAGGAAATCATTGTTTCAGAAATTTGAGTATGTGCCAGTTATATCATATATGTATTGCCTTTTACTTACGATGTACCAACGTTTTTGACATTTTTAGGTAGATTTCGAAGAAAATATACCTATTGAGATCGGTACGATATGAAAGTGTATATATATACACGCTAGCGGCCATAATTTTGAAGATATTTGAACCAAATTTTTATATGTTGTTTCTAGGCTTAATAGCTCGGTTAAGTTCGTTAATGAGCAAAATCGGTCGCCATCTTGGATCCAAAATGGCCGCCGAACCCATTGTTGTATAGAATACACAGCCTAAACCGCTGGGGCTATTGAAATCAAATTTGGCATAAAGGTACAACATCACTTTTTGATTATGAAAATGTTACCTAATGAGTTCAAAGACGCCATCTTGGATCCAAAATGGCGGACCTAAAAATCCATTTTCCACACCGTTTCAGCTAGAGATACGAAATTTGGCATAAAGGTGCATTATGACGAGTAGATTAGGGAAATATCACAACATTTGGGAAAAGTCGCCATCTTGGATCCAAAATGACCGCCGAAAATCCCATTTTGCACACCGTTTGAGCTGGATAAATGAAATTTTACTTGAAGTTGAACTATCACAAGTAGGTCACGACAAAATAAGAAAACTTTCAAAAAGTCGTCAACTTGGATCCAAAATGGCCGTACCAAAAACCCAATTTCCAAATCATTGAAGGTAGAGAAACGAAATTTTCAATGAAGGTGTATGACCAAGAGTAGGTTACAATAAATGGGGCAAATCTTCCCTTTGGGGGCGCAGCCAACCGTGGGAGGGTGAAGATGTACTCCGTGGTGGTGTAGTGCTGCAGTGAGATTTTGGTTAAGATAAAGGAGGCGCATCCTCTCAAAAGCACTGAAGTTGGGGGGCGAGCCCCGGCTCCCAGCGAAACTTCGAAATCTACCTCAGCCTGTAGGCCTACCGAAAGGGATTTTTTTCTTGTAAATTCAAGCTTTGCGCAAAAATTTGCCTTACTTTATATATTATATTTGTTTCTCTGTATCTAAGCAAATGTAAAAAATAGATTCTTGTATGTTGATGGAGGATAGATCGGAAAATATTTTAGTACTAACTTTGACTTCCAATTAACTGAGGCGTAAGTGTAAGGGAAAAGAGAAATAGAAAATCATGTAAAAAATTGATTTTTCTGAGATTTCGTCTTCTTTTTCTTCTAAACGTAGACTAATAATATTTGTTAATTGTCTATTATTTACCAAATATAGCAACGTATGTTTCATCATTGTTATTATTTTTTTCTTTTAAAAAAGCAACGTAGGTATGATTAAAAAAAAAGGTATGTTGCGGCTGGCGGCCATATTGCATTTTGACTCTTCGGAACACTTTTTTCTTGTGTTAACATTACTAATGTACATTAGGAAAGTTTCAGGCTTCTGAAAATACTAGTTTCATTTAGTCTTGGGGAGGGGGGGTCCATAGGGGGGATACCCTAGCTCCTCCTCTACATGAATTTAGGGCTGAATTTGCGATTTCCAGGCCGCGTAAGAAAAAATATTTTAAAGATAGAAATATGAGTTTTCGAACGAGATATGTGTGCAGGTGTGCAAACTTTCATACTCGTAGCTTGAAGCTTGTCAGCATTGCGTTAGAATATGCGATTCAGAAAATAAAAGAGGACAAATAGGAATAAACACTGATAGCTTGAATCAATTGTTCGTATACGCGGATAATGTGGATTTAATAGGGGACGGTATAGATGTACTACAAAGTAACACCGATGTTTTAGAAGAAGCGTGCGATGAGATAGGTCTACAGGTAAGTATAGAAAAAACAAAATACATGATATACAAGCCGAAAGACAGAGAGTAACGGAAATACGTACATAACAATTAAGAATGAGAACATAGAGAAAGTAAAGAAATTTCAATACTTGAGATCATACGTAACAAGCAAAAACGAGGTAACGGAAGAAATAAAAAGTCACTTAGTAACGGGCAACTTATGTCTCTGCTCAGTCCAGAAACTCATAACCTCGCGATTAATATCAAGAAAGTTGAAATTGAAAATATACAAACGGTTATTCTGCCGGTAATACTTTACGTTTGCGAAAGTTGGAGTACGATCCTAGCAAATGTATATAAATTACAAGTGTTTGAAATAAGGTCTTTAGAAAGATATGCGGTGGCGAAACGGGTAGAGGTGACTGAGAAATAGAGGAAACTGCATAACGAAGAACTGCACGAACTTTACGACTCACCTGATGTAAGAATAATGAAATCGCGACGGCTCAAGGGGGCAGGCCATGTAGCTCGCATGGGAGAGAAACGATAATATTTCATCGTGGATGGTAAACCGGAGGGAAACAGACCACTGGGAAGAGCGAGACGACGTTGGGAGGATAATGTTAGAAGGGATCTTCGTGAAGTAAATGTTTGTGATTGCTCATGATAGAATCCTTTGGAGAACCTTTGTTACTGCGGCGATGAACTTGCGTGTTCCGTAAGCAAAAGAGTAAGTAAGTAAGCTTGAAGCATGTTCGAGCTGTGGGCTTCTGGAGTATGCGTATTTTAGGCTCACTGATGGTCTCACTGACTCACTCGCTGACTTATCGTATTTTTAGTGCGTTCGCAATAAACTAGAAACATGAAATTTGGAATGAAGGTGGAGGATGAAAATCAGGCAAAGGAAAAATTCCGACATTTTGGAAAAGTCGTCATCTTGGATTCAAAATGGCCGCCAAATTTAAAATTTCAATGAATACATAGCCTAAACGGCTTAAGCTTGAAAAAAGGAATTTTGTATGGAGGTACTTCATCACTAGAAGGCTAAGAAAATGTTACAAATGTTGAAAAAGTTGCTATGTTTTATCCAAAATGGCGGACCCGAAAATCCATTTTCCTCACCTTTTTAGCTAGAGATACGAAATTTGGCAGAAGCATTTATTATTAAGAGTAGTTTAGGGGAAAAGATACAAAATAAAAAGTCGCCATCTTGGATTTAAAATGGCCGCCTCAAAACCATCTTGCATACCATTCGAGCTAGAGAAATTAAATTTGATATGAACGTATAGATCACGACAATATATGAAAATGTTAAAAAAAAGTTGCCATCTTTAATGGCTACCCAAAAACACATGGCTGAAACCACTGAAGCTAGAGAAACGAAATTTAGTATGAAGGTGTACCATCACGAGTAAGTTACAATAAATGGGGCAAACCTCCTGTATGAGGGCACACTCCCACGGTTAGGGGTGTATGGGGGGCAGATATGCACCATGGAGGAGGGCCCCCGGAGAGTCTGGTTGTGATAAAAGGGAGCGCATCCCGCCACCGTCAATATCCAGTGCTCCTCTTGCATGCTGTCTTCAAGGTACTTGGCTCATCCATCCTTCACTTCACCACTTTTTGGGCTGATGAACTTGGCGTAACGTTTTGCACTTCTGGTTATTTTGCTCGGATTATAATAATCAAGAATGATATATCTGGAAAGTGCCATTTTGTGACCAAAACTTCGTATACGCTTTCTATAAGAAGTGGAAGGATTTTGTCTAATCTTAATCGTCCTGTTTCTACAAAAACTATTTGAAAGAACTTTCATATTCCGACCATGACGTATCATTTGTGTCCAACATTCCTGCTGCCTCATTTGTAGCGTTTAGTATCGGATATTTGTACATGAATAGAAGTAGTGTTCAGAACTTTTGTCTAGAAGTAAATTTTAATTAATTTTTTCTTCAATATGTCCCGTAAATTAATGTATTTAATTTTGTAATAAAGGCATCACATTATCTCACTTTTAGCCTGAGATTTTATGTTTCCACGTTTTCTTCGTCTAAATCCTTTAAAAGCTTCATCCTTGTTTTCTTTTTCTTTTTTTTTAAAAAAACAAGAACGCAATTTTCATTTTATTTCTGAACTCTTCTTTTACTCCACAGCATTTAGAGGGTGTTTGTATTATACAACCATCTTTTAAGCAATATTTCCCTATTATTCCAGTTTAAAACTTTTATGTCTCTGTTGACGATCCATTGCAGTTTAAAATGTATAAAAGTTATATTTTTTTTTTAATTTCAAAAAAACATAGTAAAGGAAAATATCTTAACGGTTAATTACAACGCATTGCTACCTCTGAAATGGTAGAAAAATATATACCAATTTTACAGCTCTGTAAGTAGAGATCTACTCATTAATTTCCAGAAGAAAGAATGTTAGTTCATTTATTTTCTTTCACTGGGAGAAAATTTTTCATTTTTTTTTTTGGTGTTCAGATTCTTTCCTAGAGCAACAACAATAAAAATCTCTCGGAAGAAAATAAATGCACTTCCATTGTGTCAAGGTTTAAATGGAACTTCAAGAGGGAATGACTAGCAGAGAGGGAGTTAGACACACACACACACACACACACACACAGAGGGGGGAGAGAGAAAGGGTGAGAGGGAAAGAGAGAGAGGAAGCGGAAAACGTAGGAAAAACAAGATGGTGCAGTAAATAAGTTGAATTTACTATCCCTCTTCACTTGACGCAACTCGTAAAAGTTACGACTTTTCTAGAGGAAAGGATAAAACTCAGAAAAGTGTATCCAAAGGTACAGATTTTCCTTCAGGGAAAGTACAAAATGATGCCTTCCTATTAAAGTTAAAGCTGTAAAAATAAATAATGCTTTCATTTTACACTTTCTCCAAGCAGTTTTCTTCAGAAATTCTTAATTTTTACCCGTGAAGTGTAAATTGTTTACAGAAGAAAAATGGCTAATTTATTGTAGGTGTGAATTTGAACATTCCTTTCTAGCCACATATTTTGTCATAATTGTTCTGGAAATGTTCTTGTACATATTTGGTTCCTATATGTCCTGTTCATTTGCAATTATAACGAACTTTGTAGTTTTAGTGGACTAGTAAAGTGGGTGATTACCAAGTAGGTGAGCAGTAGCTGTTTCGCCAACCTTTTTATACTTCCTTGCTACGGCAGTGTTTATTAATAATTAAATAAATATATTTAAATTGCAAAAAAAGTTACTAACACTTCACTCATTTGAGGTGGGCGAAAGACGAATTGAAAATTAAAAGTTGTTAGTCATCATAAACTTGCTGTTACTAAAAATATGTTGTTAGTAAATTTCCATAGAATTCAGAACATAACCAAACGTTTTGTACTTTTTAAATTTTATTTCGTCTCTAATTTAGTGAATTTCTTACACTAATAATTTTTCTTTTTTAAAAAAAACATCTGGAAAATATACGAGTTCTAAGAAACGTTTCATAAAATTTGTCCTTTTAATTCACTTAGCAATATGGTTTCCATTGTATTACAGAAAAACTTGTTTTCCTAAATTCGTCACATAACACTGACCAAACTTATGGATATAGGACAAAATATATTGCAGTACACAATGTTTACAACGTTTCCTATTTAGTGTTACATTATATATAATTTTACTATGAGATAAAACTACTTGCGTTATTAATGACTTGACTGACTTTCTTGTCATAGAATTGGTAAGAGTTTTCCAAATTTTTAAAAGTTTGTTTCGGTGCAATTATATTTCGATTACAAAATATATAAGTATCACCTTGGTCGTGCAACCTTTTTTAGTTAATAATATCTTCATGGTCATCCAGAATTAATAAATTGGATTACTATTGGGAGAATTTTGTGGCCAGCCATCATCACAATCTTATTGCCTTGAAGAAATGTCTCACCTGAATCTTTGACGTTATCAAGGTGGGATTGCGGAAAAGCAGTTTCGACAACCTTTGGTAATTCTGGTACCACTCTGAGCTCCAGGTCTTCTCTGTAGTTTCTTCGATGAGCATCCTCTCAAGGAGGGAAAGAGATGAAGGGCTAGTGCAGGAGAAACAATATCAAAACATTTTTCTCATGGAATGTTTTACAGTTTTAAAGATTTGCCTTTGTGACACGTTTTCTCCTCAACCCACACGAACAAAGTGCGTTTTACCAGAAGGAACTTCTCGTAAATCATCAGCAATCCAATTTGTATGTTGTTTCTTTGCAATCAATTAATATTATTCCTTGCAACAAATCTCTTTATTATCCATGTGCCTCTAATATAATTATTAATTACATAAATAAAACTGAAATATTGCGCAGTATTGATAAACTAGTGATAAATGAAGCTTCTGAAAAAGAAGTAGAAGAAGCTATCAATCAAATGAAAGGGAAGAAATTTATCAGTCACGATGGTATACCTTCCTATATTTTAAAGGCTCCAAGAATAGCCTTAACGTATATATATAATGTATCTTTAAAAACATCAAAATTCCCTAGTAAAATAAAAATAGCTGGAGTATGTCAAATTAAAAAAAAATACAACTAAAAATGTAGCCGATGACAGACCTATAAACCTTATACCTTCACAGCCCAAAATATTTCAAAGTATACTGTATAAACGTATATACAATCATATTCGTCTTAATCTTTCAGATGTACAGTTTGGGTTTAAAAATAGTAGATCAACAACCTCAAATTTACTTAATTTAACGCAAACAATCTATGAAGCATATAATAATAAAGCTTAATTAGATGTAGTGTGTACAGATTTTAGAAAAGCATTTGATTTAGTTCATCACACTGGTAGAACACAATATGTAAAATACAATAACTATAAATCTAAGGAATATCAGATAAACTCTGGAGTTCCACAACGTTCCAATTTAGGACCCCTATTGTTTTTAATACTGATTTATGATATACCTGAAGTTATAAAACACTCTTTTTGCCTGATGTTTACCGATGATACTAAGTTGTATAAGGAAGTAGAAACATTAAATGATTGTATTAACTTGCAGGAGGACCTTAATTCATTTTTAAACTGGTGTCAAGTAAATAAAATACAAGTCAATGTGAATAAATGCAGTTTAATGACATACTCTCTGCTTAGAACAAAAATTCAATATGACTATTCCTTGAGAAATACGGTTTTAGAGGAAAAGGAATATGCCAAAGATCTAGGGGTGTGATTTGATGAAAAACTCAAATTTGACTTTCATATTAATCAGAAAGTTAATGAAGCATTCAGAATGTTAGAGTTGATAAAAAGAATGTCAATAAATTTCAGGAAATTTGAAACAATCACCAAACTATATAATACCCTTGTGCGCTCCAAAGTCGAATATGCAAATATTGTATGGTCACCTAACTGCAAAATTTTAAATAGTAAAATAGAAAAAATGCAAAAGAAATTCCTTAAATATGTTAAATATAAGGACAATATTTACAAAAAATGGAGCTAATTTATTATATAAAAGAAATTACGATGTTGGTTTTTTTAAAAAAAAATCAAAATGATTTCGCTTGAAATCGAAGAACATTGTATACAATCACACATCTTAATAAACTATTATAAAATAAAGAAGGCAATGCTGAAATGTTAAATAAATTATTGTTATACTGTCCTGAAAAAAAAATAAGAAAACGAAACTTTGATTTTACTCCCCAATTCTTTAGTTGAGTTGTATAAGAATTCACCCCCATATAGATTTGGTATCGCAGAAAAGGAACTAGATGAAATAAAGTTAGATACTTTCCAAATAAATTACAAAACGACGTAATAAATGTCTATTAAGAAAATGGATGAAAAGTATCTGGTGTAGTAAAAAGTAATCCATTATTTTTGCATGACATTGAAGGCTTGACTTGCCATAGTTAGAATAATCCGATTTAGGTCACATATGCGCCGTTTTGTTCGATAACGTGTTGCCATTTGGAAGGTAATATCGTGATGCCTCTCTCATAGAACCCCTTGTCCCTATTGGCAAAAAATTGAGACAGTCGATTTTCACAAGCCTCTCTTGAAGCGAATTTTTCACCAGCAAACGTGTTCGTCATGGGCAGGAACAGATGGTAATCACTCGGTGCCAGGTCCGGACTATAATGTGGATGCATAAGAACCTCCCAACCAAGCTCCCGGAGCTTCTGGAGAGTCACTATCGATTAGTGTGGCCTGGCGTTGTCCTGGTGGAACACAATGCCTCTCCTATTGGCCAAAGCTGGCCGCTTCTGGGCGATTGATGCCTTCAGACGGTCCAATTGTTGACAGTATAGTTCCGAGTTAAGGGTTTGGCCGTAGGGGAGCAGCTCATAGTAGATACTTCCCTGCCAATCACACCAAACACACAGTAAAACCTTCCTGGCCGTCAATCCTGGCTTGGGCACCGTTTACGCCGGCGCACCGCGCTCCGACCACGACCGTTTTCGCGTGACGTTGTCGTAAGTGATCCAATTTTCATCACCAGTCACCAACCGCTTCAGAAATGGGTCGCTTTTGTTGCGATTCAGCAGCGATTCGCAGATGGAAATTCGGTTCATGAGGTTTTTAGCGTTAACTCGTGTGGCATCCATAATCAAGCTTCTTTTTGTATCCAGCCTTATGCAAATGCTTCCACACGGTTTTTTGTGCAATGTTTAGCTCTTGGGCAATCGAAACAGCGCTTACATGACGGTCGGACGCGACAATGTCCATGATTTTATCGACATTTTCGACACGTGGCCTTGCAGTGCGTGGTACATCTTTGACGTCAAAATTACCGGCACGGAATTGACGAAACCAAAATTGCGCGTGATTGGCTGTTACAGTATCAGGACCATAAACACTATTCACATTTGCAGCCGCCTGGCTTGCGTTTTCGCCTTTATCGAAGAAAAACTGTAAAATATAGCGTATTTTCTCTTTGCTAGGGTCCATTTTGACGCGCGCTCACGCAACACTGAGTCAACTCATCACAACTATCTGAACAGTGTTTGTAGTACGCAATCTCATCGTTTGAACGCCATCTCGTCGAACCCGATCGGACTTATACAACGCGAGATACAGATCACTGAAGCCATCTATTGGCAAAATAATGGATTACTTTTTACTACACCATATATATGGGTAATAACAATATATATATATAGTAACGTTCTAAATGTAAATTCAGTGTTTTCGCTTCCCCTGAATTACCTTATATCAAATCACCCTTTCGGCTATTCTTGTAGACGCTATGGACTCAAGAAAATAATTTCCATATTCATTTCTATTCAATAATATGAACTTTTAAACAAGAAGATTTAAATAATAATACATTAAAATTTATCGCTATAAGCTTGGAAAATTGTGAATTCCGCGTTTATTTGAAATATAAAGAATATTAACACGTGTATGTATGTAAACCTATGTCATTCCGAAAGTAAGAATTGAACTGTGAAATTTATAAATATATACTGTATGTGTGTATGTAAAGATTAAAGGTATGTCACGTGACGCTGTGATGTCACTGAATCAGAGGTATATGAAATCAGTGAGAAGAGCGAATGGAACCTTTGACGATGGCAGACAGCAGTAGAGGCACGATGAAGTGGTGAACGGATTCAGTGGTAGCAACCGTACGGGGTTTGGGACCCCCGTCGACGTCAAGACGATGTATCTATTAACCCAAGTAGTCGTCCCAGGTTGAATGAATAAGGATGCAGAAGGCTGAGGAAACCGTAGGCGGAGCGGATCTTTGGTACTCGTGCGAACAGCACAGCCATAGGAAACCTTGAGGAGAAGCTTGTGGATTTTCATCGGAGCTGCAGCGTTTTAGGACCCCGTGGGTGGCCGTTGAAGAGAAGCCTTGTTCAGCGATGTACAAGACGCCTGAAGCAACCAAGCCAAATTGAATGGGTGAATCAGTGGAAGCGGCTCAGTGGTCACCGCGGTAGCAACAGCACGTGGTTGCATGCATACTGCCAGATTTTGTATGTGGGAAGCCCCGGCGGCAGCGAAGCGACGCACCCAGTACCTGCGGAAGCTGAGGTAACATTTTTTACACTGTTTCTGTTGTTCGTCCCCCCCCCCATTGCTCTTCTCTTACTCTTCTAGATTGTAGTTAGTTCTTTCCAACTAACAAATTCACAACACCGATAAATACCATCAACCAACCAACCTTGTCAATTCATACCTGTAGTAACTTAGATGTAGTGTTTTTTTCCCGACTTAACGGTTTTTTTCCCTCTTTAAAAGTCATCTCTTGCCTCCTTTCTATTGTCTTTTTTCACCTTTCACTATTCCCGATGTAATGGTAAATGTCTTCGGATAGAAACCTCTAGAACACCTCAGATCCTTGCTTTTTAGTATTCCTATACTAACTGTATGCGGAGACCTCGATAGAAGTTGGAGAGAGGTCACTCAGCGGGGCGGGACTTCCGGGGGCCCTACTTATCCACGCTTTTCTGTTTGAAATCAGTGCCTCCTGGCCTGCGGGCCAGTTAACATCAAGCTCTCTGCTTGGTGTTCTCTTCTTTGGGCAGATAGTCCACTAATAAATCTTATTATCTAAAACTTATTTGAATATTCTCTACTAGGCTTATGTTTATAATATTGCTTTATAGCGTTCCGCTATATTCATCTTTATTACCAATTCTCTTTTGAAAACTTGTTCTCCAACTGCAGAAAACATTCAGACAGGCGGGCTGTAGTATCCATTTACCTTGTTCTTTAGTTGCACGCCTTCAGACAGGTGGGCAATCATTACTACTGGTGGTCAGTGGTTTACAAAATTTCTCTAGTTGTGGTACGCCTTCAGACAGGCGGACCAAGGCTATTAATCCATCCTAAGGCAACTAAACGTCTTCAACTAGGCGGTAGTTGTTTCCTTGCTTCTTAACGCCTTCAGACAGGCGGGAAGGAGTACTTATTATCCATCCTTGGTATACTGCACGCCTTCAGGTAGGCGGGCGTATACTACTCATCCGCTCTTGTGAAGTTTCCTTTCCGTATGCGTTCTTGTACTACTAATTGAGATTTGCCTTTCAGCACAGTGATTAGCATTCGGTACCCCCACACCCCAAAAGCCGTGGCAGAGTATTGAGAGTATATACTGATAGGCTTCCATTAGATCGCTTCCGGGACATTACAATATATATATATATAAGGATTTTATATTAAAATATCCCTATGTATAGTAAGAAGGCATTTTATACGTTAATATCGTAAAATTAAATAAATGTAGGCCTGTATTGTTTGAACTGTACAAAGGTTTGTAAATATAAGTTTCTGAATTTGATATTTTTATGGGCTTGTAGTTGTAAGTGTTGTTTGTTTTAAAATGTTTTTTTGTTAATTCAAAAGACAATAATTGTGTACAAGAAACATGTATGCTCCCTGTAAATTCTGTAAATTGAATATGTATTGTACTTACCAATTGCCATTTTTTGTTTGTGTGAAGTACATTTAAATAAATAAGTAAAATAAATAAATAAATTAACTGCTTTATCACCCTTTCGATTAAGATCTGTTTATCAGAGCTTTCAGCCCCTAAATAAGCAAATATGCATAGTATAAGAGCAAGTGTTGTCAGCTTCTTGTCGCAATATTTCCCTCAAAATTTTCTTGTTTTCTTAAAAAAACAAAAAAAACTCCAGTCTGCTAAATTCATTTTCACATTTACTGACAATTTACACATAAAAAGTGCCAAAAAAGTTTTTAAAAATCACGACTTTTTTGTGTTTTTTCCTTTTACCCTTCATTTGGATCAGATGCTCTAGTTTTTAGGGTAATTTTCTTTGACTTGGTAACACTGATATGAACTTAGAACAACTAATGAAGTAAACTCAAAGTGATATTAGACCATCCAAGAAGGAACATTACAGGAGCCAATAATGAAAAGCTGGAACAAATTTTATTTTAATTAGAAAAATGTCCTTAATAACGTGTTAGTTTTACACCCCTCTAACACCTCTCCTTTCGCTGACATCTTGGAATAAATCGTCAAAAACATTTTTTTAAACATCTAGCTTCAAAAGCGTTTTCGAGAATAATGTGCTATTACAAAAATTGGTTTATACAAAATTTTTTTACAATAAAAGTTATTTCTAGTCTTACCCTAGGATGCATTGTTTAGGCATTAGAAGTTCTTGTAATACTGCATTTTTTTCCCAGCTCTGTTTTATAACTGCAAAACTCAATGTTAATTTCTTGTCTGATAACTTAGTATCCATATTTCCCTTTAAAACACAAATTCGAAACTTCTTAAGAAAAGGAATTGTATATCCTAGAAACTACTACAGATACATATTTTATCTAATGTATGTATTTGCATTGATGTAATTACCTTGTAAAAACTCATAGAAACGAAGTGAACATATAAGACTTTCTTTGAGTGCTATTTCATTTCTACGTAAATAAAAAGGAAAAAAAATGTGGAAAACTGGAACAAATTTTGCTGGAACAAGTCAAAAGGTGTGCGTATAAATTGTAGAAATTACAACTACCTCTAGCGCCTAAAGCGTGCATCTTTTCTTATATACTTTTTGTATTGATTTTCCTCATATAGAATCGAAATTAACATACAGTATTCTTTCTTTGATACATACAAACGAGCAGGTTATTTAAATTGTCTTTGAACAAAATATATGTGAGGGTTTCCTGTTATAGTGTTACCGTAAAGTTAAATAAAAATAACTGAATTACAATTTCCATTAGTATTAAACGGAAAATACTGTTAATTAAGAAGACTACAAAACGTTGAGAAACCTATACAGAAAATAAGTACTAAAGCTTTCCACCCAAGACACGAAGACTTTTACCCCCTATAGCGAGATTTCGTAGATCTAAAGTAACAAATTTAATTCCAACAGTGTTTACCTCTTTGCCTTAGCACCCATCCTGGATCAGTCTACAACCTTCTAAACATAATTTCTCTGCACGTAAAGATTGATACCACATACTTAGCATAATAGATAATTGTCTTCGAACGGTAGTCTAAAAATATGACAATGTAAAGCTGCTGCACAAGTTTATCACTCCTCGACGGCAATAACATTCGATGAAATAATGTACGCTATAATATGGCAAAATACATTTATTTGAAATCAGAGGAATATGAGTCAGAAGTCGAATTATCACACTACTGAAGGATGTATTCTTAAACGTAGACTTCAATGTCATACAGGTTGATAAAAAGAGAGACATTAATAGTCAACCCTGATATTGAAACATCTTCTCACTCGTTTAACTGACTCAAAACATCTTGAATATCAAAGTGTACGTACCAAACTCCATGAAATATAGCTGAACCGCTAGAAATAATATAATTACTGCAGAACATCAGTTTCCACCATACATTCAGTTTTATGATACTCCTGTTTACTGCAGCGATTTTGAAGTATCACAAACTACAGAAAAGTACAGAAGTAAAAAATGCTGCTCCTGATGAATCTTGAAAGATTGTTGAGAACGAAAGACAATTTGCTCGCCCTTCAACTCTGATTGCAACGAGAGTGAATCCCTTCAATATGTGAGGTATATTCTTCAAAGAAATCATTGAGTAAGTAGATTCAATCCGGTTTTCAGCAACATAGTTTCCACTTTACAGCATGTTACCAAGTACAGAAGCGGGTTAAGTAGTTTTCCACCGAAGAAGTACGATTGGAAAGTTTTCAAGAATTCGCTCATTCATATCGTAACAGATGAAGAACCTACACCTCCAGAGCTTTCCAACATACATTATGTAAATGTCATGGAGGCTGAACAAAGGACAAAGGGCATTGTAGAAAAACTGGATTAAAGGATTAAGGTGGTCCATGATCTACAAAAAATTGCAATTGCCTATCGTGCTCCAATACGTTGTTCCAGAAGAATGTGACGTTCCTGTTCATATGTAAGTAAAAGAATTCCGTGACAATCTCACAATTTTCCAAGTAGGAAAAAATTGAAGATCAATGCGTAATACTTCCTGAAGAATGTTATGGACTATATTAAAGATGAAGACATTCCTTGTTCGTTGTGAGGTGTGGGGCAATATCACCTTCGGATACACATGGATAAGGCGCCCAGCCATCTTCTATCACCTACTACAGCACAAAGGAGGTTGAGATGGGCCCCTGTGTCATCCCGTTTTCGTCAGTCCCTGTTAAGTCCCCGTTTGCATCCACTATGTACTTTTACGCCATTAGTCTCTTAACGAGAGGTATTGGTTATGACGTCCGACCAATGTTGAGAGTCTTTGGAAAATATGCAAACAGTTCAGAGACAACATTCCGTTTGCGCCTGCAGCGACGCTTTCTACAGTAGAAGTGGCAATGCCGAACCATAGTCCAGACCCGCGCCTGTCAAATTGAACACCACCGCTGGTGGCGAAAGGGGATTTCACTGTAAACAAGATTCGTCTCATTTTAGCTTAATCTTATGTCTGTGTAATCGATTCGTTTCTTTTCGTTTAATTTCTTTTGTTCGTAAAATACGGTAATTTAATTACACCACTTAATAGAGGATATGATGTGTAATACTGAATAACATTATTTCTTGACAATATTGTATAATATTACTGGCAACGTCTCGCAGTCCTGTGGCCGCTTGGATTAACCACTGAACATGTAACGCAAGATATAAAAAGGAGAAACACTTAAATGTGTCCTTTTAAATCAGGTTTTCAATCGGTATTCATTATTGGTTATGATTGTTGAGATTATCAAGCTTACAAAATTTTCTCCATCTTTTTTGCTTTTTGTGCTTCAATGGTTAAAATGATCAAGACCACACATTCACATGAAACCATCCAATAACAAGCTTTCAAATGATACCATACAGAGTATGTGTGGGTGGAGGGCATGGTTTTCGAGGCGCACTCTATATATTTCATACATAATATTCTATACATCATACTCTGCCTTCATTTTATTCTTGTTAAACATTAGAATATTGGAAATAGATCTCTGCGATACTATATAGCACATTGTGAAGTGGTAGACGTTACAATACACTGTTATTTAAGTAACATGTAATTACATTATAAACGTCTATTTATGATATTTGTCCAAGTAACATTATTTCAAGTTGCTTGTATATACCTCGGAATAACCATGCTTCTAATAAATCATTTATTGAAGCTTGTTTCCTCTGACATGCTTATAATATAATAAATGTAAATTATATGTAGCGAGAAAAATGGGAATTTATTATGTTCTTTGTAATTCTGCTATATTTTAACTCCTCTTAAATATTTAATTCTTTTCAAGATTATAGGAAACAGTTACTAACGGCTTGTAAATTAAAACCCTGAGAAGATATGCGTTCATAAATCATCGTAAGTTAGAAATCGGATGAATGTACCATCTGTTAGATATCAAGGAACCTTTCCACATAGTTCAATAAGAGGAGGAAAAGTAAATATTTAATGAAAACACGAAGCATAAATCCGGAATACGTCTGGTACAATTCTTTATGAGGCCTTACCAACTTTAGATGTATATCCAGTTTCTACCACTGAACCTACATTTTTTCCTAGAAATGGTGGTCGACCAGACATACTGGACATAGCACTTGTTAAGGGAATACAAATAACTGACGGACCGTATGCAATAATTGCACTGGAATCTGATCATATACCTGTCTGCTTATGTATTCATCATCTTCAATCTCTGGACTCCTATCAATTGCCACTCATCTACACAACGGATTGGGACAATTATACAGCAATGTTAGCACGAACCACTGATTGCAATATGCCTTTAAACTCTCCTGATGACATAAATAACGCAGTTGATCTCATTACAGCAAACTTCAAATCTGCTTTATTTCTAACAACTAGAGCTACCAGGAAAGTATCTGACCGACTTGAACCTACACCGGAAGATCTGCGTACTTACATACTCATCCTTATGAAACGCTGGGCTCGTAGAAAATGGCAACAGACCAGAAACCCCCAATTCAAAACCATTTGGAATAATCTCAAAAAACGGATACGCAAAAGACTCCAGCGACAAGTCTCCCATTACTGGTCCAATAAATTACAGACACTTACTCAGCCAAATCACGAGTTCTGGGCACTCACTAAATCGCTGACAAAATTGGATGGAACTAAATCAAACAGACCGCTTCACGGAACTAGAGGCCTAGTATACAATAATTTAGATAAAGCTGAAGTTTTTGCCGACCAACTACAAATTCAATTTAGCTTAAATCCTGAACCATATGACGAAGACACCATTCACCTGGTCCATCAACATCTAAATAACTTACAATTAAATTTACCATTCGATCCTGCATCTCTAATTACTCCTCGAGAGGTTCAACGTACTATTCGGAAAATGCGTGGAAGAAGTGCTGCGGGTCCAGATAAAATCTCTGCAATGGCGCTAAAACACATTCCAAGAAAGATGCTAGTCCTATTGACTCGTATCTTTAATGCAATGCTCCAACAGAGCCATTTTCCACCACAATGGAAAATAGCTAAGGTCATTATGATCCCCAAAGTGGGTAAAGATCCCTTATATCCACAAAATCACCGCCCCATCAGTCTTCTGTCTGTTATCAGCAAATTATTTGAACGCCTTCTAAAAACTCGTTTATATAACTTTGTTCAGGATCACAATCTTTTTCCATCACATCAGTTTGGGTTCAGACCTCAGTTTGACACTGTTGCTCAACTTGTCCGCACTGTGGAAGAAATCACACTTCAATTTAACAGACGAAGTCACACCTTCGGCATTTTTCTGGATACCTCCAAGGCATTTGACAAGGTGTGGCACCAAGGTCTATTATATAAATTACACATACAGGGATTTCAGCACCAATATATTCGCATAATTAAGTCATATCTACATCGCCGATCTTTCTTCGTCTCCCATCATGGTAGCCAATCTCAAGAATACCCAATTGAATCTGGAGTACCACAAGGATCTGTTCTGGCGCCCATTCTCTACAATTTATATACTGCAGATGTACCTATGCATCCACACACCAAAATAGCTACTTTTGCCGATGACATAGCTATCTTCGCATCCTCACATCACATAGACTTTGCCTTACGCTACGCTCAAGAGCACCTAAATTTAATGGAGACTTGGTCTACTAAATGGCGACTAAAAACCAATCCGGACAAAACTTCTGTGGTTCATTTCACAAAACGACGTGGCAACCCGCAGCATCAACTTACTCTGTTTGGTATTCAACTCCCATACAGTTCAAGTGCAACTTACCTAGGAGTCGAACTTGATCGTCGACTCACCTTTCGTCAACACATTCAAAACACAGCCAGCAAATCCACAAGACGCACGTGTTCACTATATCCGATACTCAATAATAAGAATGGACTTTCCATGAAATCTAGACTTCATGTCTACAACATGATGATTCGACCGAAACTAACTTATGCAACACCAGCATGGAAGCATTCTGCAAAATCAACTCAAATACAACTTCAGAGAGTACAAAATAGAGCTGCTCGAATGATTACAGGACATCCACGTGACACATCAATAGTTCAGTTACACGAAGATCTGGATATTCCTCTTCTGAAAGATGTTATCGCCTCACATTGCCGATCCTTCTGGCACAGAATGTCACAATCGCCACATGCTATCCTACAAAACTTAGGCACTGTTCAACCTCCAAGACTAACCCACAAAATGCCACATCCTACATAACCCAACTCATATACATTAATTTTTCTTGAAGCCCAACAACTAGCCTGACTGCCGGTTATTTAACATCTTGCCTCGCTGACCTTTGATTCTTTTTAGAGTTGCGACAGTTGCACTCTATTAAAACAAATACGTAAATTCATTCCCGCCATTTCAACTCAAATAGAAGGCATGGGCTCACGCCCGGAACTTCATCCATTCACACGCCACATTTTTCCTTCCTTCCTTTGCTACAACTTGTATTGTAAGTAGTTCTATGAAATTCATAAAGCATGTTTATTAGCTACTGAATACAAATTCCTTTTCAAGCTGTGATCATTTTTCGCCTGGACTGCTTACCTGTGTGCGAAAGTGTCCTAATAATGTTCGGAAATGAAAAGGAGTAGGGGAATGTTCGAAATGTCGCCATTTCAGGTCAGTAGGAGATGAGTTTAAAATATAAGTAGGGGTTCCGAATATGACTCATTTTAACTTAGTTGATTTTATCACTTAGAAAGACTATTTATTCGTGCGAATCGACTGAACCAACAAGTTGGGAAACTATTTGGACAATTGATAAAAACCAAATCTACTTCCTAGAAATGAAGTATAAAAATGTAATAAATCGAAAACCAAAATGTTGCCAGTGGGCCATATTGCGAACACGGTGTTCCCAATATGACCTGCTACAGAAAATAAGAGTGTATGGCAAAAGTTATTTGTAATCTTTCTATATTACTCATATATGCTACATACTATGAGATATATATTACAAGCATACATAATTTATAAGATATTGCAAGACCAAGATTATTGTATTAATATAAAATGCCAGATTTTTTTTTAAAAACAAATGAATTTTCAATAATAAAACAATATGAATAAACAAGAAGTGTAACACAAAGGAAGAAGTTTAGAAAGTCACGTCTCACATGAGGGACAAAGATATGGTCCGTGATCTTTAGCAGTGATTCCAACACACTCTTCATGAAAGTATTTGCACTACGACAGGCAAAGATGCGTGTCTGCAACTCTGTCTTCCTGACAAAGACAACAAAACCAGAATTCACAAGACTTGGAACAATTTAGTGTCGGTTCTTCAGGACTATTAGAAACCGTTGCTGAAATTCTGGTCGTTTTAATTGTGATGACACTTGCTTTGTTTTGGTTTTAATCTTCTTATTCTTTGTATTTGTATTGATAGCTCCCTTATTACCTGGCATTATCTTCGTTTTAATTACTAAACGTTATGATGAGTGTTCAGTACAAACATTTCAAATACCTACTTATTTAATTTTAAAAAGTTATTGACTGCATTTTGCCCTATATACCCCATCTTGCCTGCTTGCTGCCTGGCGGGCCATATTGCGCACTATTGACTTCTTTACTCTTTCTGGCGCCTGCTAGTTACACAATGCAATACATTTCGTCACACACATTTTATGTTCACGTATGCTCACATATCTACATTATCCATGCATTATACTGATTTGGTTTTTAACAATATATACTGAATTGAAACGTTACTTACTTTGCTAAAATAACAGCAAAACATTTTCTTGCTAAATATGCTACTTCAACTGGAGCTTCTACCGCTTACGCGACTCGCAAACAAATGAGTCGTGAAGAAATAGTTTCTCTTTTCATGAGGATATAATTTACGGTGACATCTAGTAGCACCAACGGAAAGCTGCTGAGATCTGTTGGCTTGACCATATTGGGGACCCGGGCCATAATCGGCACACTTTCCTTACTAAAATGATTACACGTTTTGTTCTTAACACTGCAATGTTTCAGTTTCTTTAGAGTTAAAAAGTTTCAGTCACTTTCAAGGAAAATGTCTGGCAAATCACGCAGTTGACAGTACGAAAATTTCCAGAAACACAGAAGATCGATCCACGTAAATGTGTCCAATTTTGAACTATCTCCTAGCCTACGAAAATCCACGGAACCACCATCGGTTGGCCTCAATGTGCCTTGGTACTAGCCCTGCACAGTAACTTCCATTGTAGAAAGCTACGATGAAGTACAGGAAGAGGAATTCTCTTCCAATCCTCCTGATAGGCTTTCTACAAAGCCCGGAGAGTTGTGACAGGAGTTGAAGGTGGCATTTCATTAGGCCAAACTCGCAGAAATCCGTAACACTTGAATCTGGTAACTTTAGCGGTATATTGTTAAATGGAATAGCCTGAATGCCGGTGTCTTGCGCCATCTGTTGCAGAAAGGTACGGATAGAATGAGACGTATGGGATGAAGCCTTATCCATATGCACAAGGACTTGATGGCATTTCCATACAAACAAAGCAGATCGTCTGTATAAGTTGGGGTCAGGATATGTTGCTGAAAGAAAGTAGAGTTGATTTTACAGTTTATAGGGACCTCACGAATAGTTAACTTGCCTTGATTTCAGTATTCCACAACATCAATGAATCCCTTCGAGAAAGTTGCTTTGCAATAACGGATGAACTCGCCACGGGATTTTGCATCGCGTGAAGTGTAAATGATGGCTCGAATTTTGCCACAGTCTGATAAATACACCCATGCCTCATCTAGTGTGGCTACATAGTTCCACGTTTCCCCGGATAAATGGCATTCGTAGAGGCGCCTGCTGTTGGTCTTTCTCTCACACCGATGGGTCACACTTAGGAACTTTCCTCTACTTTTAAAGACCTTCCGGAGTTTCAATGTCTCACGCAACTTGCGGGGCACAGTTAACAGTACTAGTGAAGTCGTGTAGCCATCACACGGTGCGGAGATCGATTTTCGTGGAGGGACATTCGATGAAACCAATGAGAGACAGGCGACGGACGTCACTGAAATGCATGTTTGCTTCCTAGTCCTCTTCGTGGGTGATTGAATCGCTGGTAACTCTTGGTTTTCATGTCGATTAATTAAGTTCTTGATAGTCGTCGAACCCAATTCGCATCCATGTTCTTTGCACTGATTTTGGATTTCAGACACCTAATGTTTTGTGTGGAAAAGTGTAACTATATATCCCTCCCAAACCCGGTTGACTTTTAGAGTCATGATGCACACAACATATACACACATCCGATAGTGACTCACTACTTTAGAAATCTGATTTTCTCCCGTACTTTTAACCACACGGTTGGGTCCATTCTGCGAGTAGGGGGTACCATTCAAAATTGGACACATGTACGAGGATCGACCTTCTGTATACCTGAAAAGAATCGAAAACGTCTCGCATTCCAAGAAAAAAAAATATATCTATCTATCTATCTATCTATCTATCTATCTATATATATATATATATATATATACATATATATATCCTCTCCCAACACGTCTGGTCAACGTGGGAGCAGTAGACCACCTCCTCCCTTCGGGAGAGGCCTCATCCAGTAGTGGATTGAATATGGCTGTGTATTATGTATATATAAGAATTTCACAGATTTATC
>JAGDQP010013566.1:0-47477 GCA_022664845.1 Lepisma saccharinum
AATACGTAATTAAATCATGGAGTACATTTGGAGGGTAACTCTACTGAGTTCCTTTTTTGTCCTCTTTTATTTTCTGAATCGCATATTGTAACGTAAAGTTAAACACTAACGGTGACAGGGCCTTGTTTCAATCCGTTGCGATTCTCGAAATTTTCTGACATGTTATTACATCCGTACTCTGCTTATGGTGTCGCTGAGACACATCCTTACTAGTTGAACAAGATATTTCGGTATTCCAAATCGTACCAGGATGCTGTATAACTTTTCCCTTGTGATAATTTTTCCCTTTTCCTGCTTTCTTAAAATCAATGAATAGCTGGTGAACCGTCCAATTGTATTCCCTTTTCTTCTCTAAGATTTGTCTCAAGGCGAGAAATCTGGCACAACGTGGACCTAATTCTTCTAAATCCACATTGGTGATCTCTAATTATTTCATCTACGTATGCGCTTAGGCGAGTTAGCAGGTTGTAACATGTTGGGAGTAATGAGTTTCCGCGATAATTATTACAGTCCGATTTGTCACCTTCTTTTATAAACCGGAATTATTATTATTGAAGTTTTCCATTCCTTTGCAAGCTCCTCCTTTCTTCTCCTTAGCACTTATCAATTTATGCAGTTGCTTGATTAGTGCCGTTCCTCCCGCTTAAATTAATTCGGCTGGAATATTGTCTATTCCAGGTGATTTGAAAATGTTTAGTTTCTTTACCGACATTTCCACTTCGATCTCACTAGGTTCGGGTTCTGCTGTATAGATTTGAAATTCCTCTGTTTTTCCTCCGTTGTGTACATTAAGAAGTTTGTCGAAATATTTTTTCCACACATCGATAATTTTAGTCGGATCCGCTTGAAGATCTCCGCGTTCGTTCCTAATCATCCTAGGCTGGTAACCTTTCCTTGGCAAGTTTACCCCTTTCTACAGATCTCGTATGTTATTTGTCTTGTTGTTTTCCTCTATCTCCTGAATCTTCTACGTCAGATATTCTCGCTTTTTCTTTCTGAACCTGCTTGTGGCGTTGTGTCTCGCGTTACTGTAGTGGTTGGTATTTGCTTCACTTTTATTACTTAGCCATCGTTGCTTTGCTTGTTTCCGCTCCTCATGAAACTTAAGACATTCTCCATCAAACCAAGGTTTGTTTTTTCTGCAGTTTCTTCTCACCTACATGTTGCTTTGCTGCGCCCTTCAGTGCATCACGAATTGCCTCCCACATCTTACATAAATTTCATCTTTATTACTACTAGAGTCGGCTAAGATTTCGAACCTATTTGAGATTTCGAGTTGGTAATTTGCTCTCACGCTCAGATTATCTAATCGTTTAACTTCGAATTTCATTTGTTTTGATCCTTGGCTTTCTCTGTTCGCGATGCATAACTTTTCCCCCACTTTCGTGAGCACTAATTGATGGTCGGTGTCGCCTTTCGCTCCTCTCTAAGACCTAACGTCCTTTGTGTTGGCGTGTGTTCCTCTTAAGGCTAATGTAAAGTCAAGATCTCCAACAAAAGATGGCAGCACTATCTCCATATATGTCTAATGTATTTTTATCGTTGCACGAAATTTCAATGCTGCTCCTACAAATTCAAGCCTAGAGAGTTCAAACTTTCAGGGAAGAAAGTTCATAACCAATTCAAGAGTTCTGTCCGTGCCAATTTTTCATTTTCTTTCTTGTTCATTGTTATGTTCATAACAACAACGAAGTGATTTCAACAATGAACAAGAAAGAAAAAAATCGTCACGGGTAGAACTTTTGAATTGGTTATGAACTTTCTTCCCTGGAAATTTAAACTCTCTAGACTTTTCCAACGAGGACTGAGACCTTTCTAACGACACCTCAACCATCTACTTAGCTGTAGTCTCTCCAGAGTTGTCGACAGACAGATGGACAGAGCGGTTGTATAAAACTTCACAGTACTTACTGCTGAAGCCTAAAACGGGTCACATATCGGTAACACGCGTAAAATATGAGGACAAAAAATTTGGTTCACATTGATTTAGCCAGAAATAAATGATTGAGCTTAACTGTCCCTTCCTCTCCTTCATAAATTAATTAGTTTTTTTTTAATGGTATTGATCAGTCCATTATCGCTTTTAGGTAAAAGTCACTGGGTCTGACCTACGTTGGATTTCCACGATACGCAGACTTTCGATCAGCTGTTTTTTCTCGCGGTGCTTACTTGCCATATGCTGTTCCGTTTAGCACTATTTTGACGCGGGCACTGTTTTGATAGTGCCGCTTTCGTGGCACACCCTTATGATCAACGGTATTTTGTCGCTTGCTGTCTTGGCCGGCGCTGTTTTGTCGCGCTCTGTTCTTTTAACGATGTTCTGTCGTGATTGCGCCCCCGAAATTTGGCGCTCTGGGCCCATTTATAAATTCATGCCTGCTTGTGAAGCAATAGTATTAACCGTTTCAAAAGTGAGTGCCTCTATTGAAAGAATGTTCAACAGTGACGCATGCGGTTGCTATGAGAGAGAGGACGTGTGTTGCCAACGCACAATATCCAAAACAACCTAAAGGAAAGCGTAAAGTTCCAAAGCTTGCCTGAATAATATATTCATATGGGTCTAAAACAACGGTGCGAGAGTGGTTTTCATACACAGCGTATTTTATTAATCATTTAAGGCTATCGTCTACGTTTCTTGAAAGTCCTATCTTCCCCATGTTAAAAAAATTCTACATACATCACTCAACTAGTTTTACACGTAGTTGCAAATGGCACACAGAAATAATTTCTCTATGACCAGGGACAAACCGCATCTCTCTACTTGTAACACTAGTTGAGTGTTGTATGTAGTATTTTGTTAACATGGGGAAGATAGGACTTTCAAGAAACGTAGACGATAGACTTAAGCTATTGAAGGAGGAATTGAAGAAGCACATGCACTTGGGACAGAACATAGAAATAAATGAGTTCATATCGAATTATCAGTCCACACTAAATACACACCTAAATCTATTGTATTGTTCTAACAATAAAAGAATAGAAATGAAAGAACAAGTACGAAGTGGGAGAAAACACAGTGTCGTGTATTGTAAAAGTAATCAGTCATTATGAACCAACTTCAACTATTATAATGTGACAGTCACTTGTTTTAGAATGTAGAACATTCTATAAACAGCTATTAGCAGCGTTTGGAAATGTGTTGATATTGACTTTGTTTAAACAAAGCAACGTGCTATCTTCCCTATAAAACTACTGAGTTTTAAACACTGAGTGTCACGTTTGCGTTGACTGTTATTGAATTTAGTTCACTCTTTGTCAACTCAACAGGATGGCATTTGTTTCTGGAACGAGTTATACAACGATTTGACATTTACAGCCACCTAGAATTATAAACAAAAATTACGAAGCAAAATATCTCCGTTTCTGTTTTCAACTAATATAATGTTGAAATTTACACAGAAATAATGGCAGCCGCCGTGACCGAGTCTCAAACACGGTTCTTCCAGTTGCCGGTTACGTATGGTATCCATTACACCACCACAATAGGGACAATTCTCTGTGGATATGAAATGTTCCTTTCGCGTAGACTCTCTCCCAACTCTTCATTGCTGGTTACCATGTCCAGGCACTCTACTACGTGCGGAGATTTTTAGTTGAGAGATCTTTCTGCTATCATGCAGTGCGAAAGAATAGAAGTTATTTTCTTTTAACATGCTTTTCGTTAGTTCACAGTGGTTCGTGGTGTCCTCAATACTGTAACGTTAATTGAGGACATTGCCGGAAGAAGGGCACATAGATAAAAAACGCATTTTCGGTAAACAGTTTGTAAAGATTTAGGTTCAATGTTACCAAGAATTTTTTGAAATAATATTTATGTCGTTGACACCAGTATAAAGACCATATAATCAGGTTTGAAAACTGTTAACTATCCTGATAGAATTCAAAGTTTGCATGAAAATATATTGAAAATTGTGAATTCGTTGCCCTTCTTCCGGGAATGAAAGATTTCGTGGTGATTAGGTTGAAGAAAGGAAGCACTAACAATTGTAAACACAGTATTTAATACAAAAAGAACATTGAAAATGACAGTAACAATATTTTTTTTTTAATTGCCTTTGCAAATATTTGTTCTAATCTCTTCGTTCTTGAGATTGAAGAAAACTCAATCTTCAAGAACTAGTATGTCGCACCTAAAAATACAAAGGTTTTGGAACCCAGTACACAGCCTAAACGGCTGGGGCTAGAAAAACGAAATTTGGTATGACGCTACATCATCACTAGTAAAATAAGAAAATATTACAAAAAGTCGCCATCCAAAATGGCCGCCAAAATTATATTTTTATAGAATACACAGCCTAAATGGCTGGAGATAGAAAAACGACATTTGGTATGACGGTACATCATTACCAGAAAGTTACGAAAATATTACAAAGTGTCTCCAAAATGGCGGACTCCAAAAATTCATTTTCAACACCATTTCAGCTAGAGATACGAAATTTGGCATAAAAGTGTATTATCAAGAGTAGTTTTGGAAAATATTACAGTATTTTGATTCAAAATGGCCGCCAAAAATATTTTCAACCCCGTTTGAGTTAGATACGAAATTTGGCATAAAAGTGTATTATTAAGAGTAGTTTAGGAAAATATTACAATATTTTATAAGATGTCACCACCTTGGATTCAAAATGGCCGCCAGGAAACATTTTCAACAATTTGCACTAGAAATACGAGATTTGTTATAAAGGTGTGTTATCAAAAGTAGTTTAGGAAAATATTGCAATATTTTGAAAATTCGCCATCTTGGATTCAAAGTGCCCCAAAAAACATTTAAAACACTGTTCTAGCTATGGCCCTAATTTCTCCCATTCACTTTGAATCGAAAAGAATGTTGTTTTTTTCTGCGACGGGCTAATACACTTGTTTTTATGTGTGATCTGACTAGAGCAATCTTTCTGTCGCACTGTATAAATGATTGGCCTCTGACGGAAAACATGTGAAGAAGTTCTACGTAAAGCACATTGCTGAACCATGAACAAACCTTGATCATTGTCGAGTTGAAGTTTTGTCCGCCAGCAGGGTCCGAAAGCAAGACGGCAGTTTTCAGTTGCCGAAATTTTTCTTCATATTTCTTTCCACCAAGCTAATGAATAAAGATATTGACTTGAAATTTGCAGGACATGTAGAAAATAACATGGCGGATCGTTTAAAGCGATTGCCAGAAAAAGGGCACATAGGTCGTGCCCGTCTTCCGGCAACTTTAACTCATTTCCCGGCGTCATACAGTGATGAAAATTTGCACAGCGACGTAAACCTGGTGACAATATAATATCCCAATTATATGATATAATATTCTACAAGAGTCTTATATATTTTGAAAGCATATTTTAATATTTTTAATGTGAACTTCTTTATCCTAAAATAAATGTTAACCTGGAACAATGTGCTGTTTGACTTATTGCAGAACACTTTAGGATTTTGGTCACAACATATTATTTACTTACTTACTCTATGTCTTACGAAACTTGCAAGTTCATCGCAGCAGTAACAAAACATTAGCTTCAGAAAAAGTATATGAACACAACAATAACTCGAAAAAATAATTTTAAAAAAACTTTTAAAGACATACTTTTCTTTAACAAATTCGTACTAAAAAGTAAAAAAAAAAATAATTTTGTTTAGCGTGACTAAAAAGAAAAGAATGGGGCACGCCAATTGAATAATTTATAAAGTGACTTATATGAGAGAGCGTCTCATGCTTTTCTTTCTAGTCATGCATAAACATTTTTTTTGTTTTTAGTACGAATTTGTTAAAGAAAAGTATGTCTGTAAAATATGTTTTTATTATTATTTTTTCACATCCTTGTGCATGGTAATTATTGAAATTAACACATAAATTATTTCGACGTTTACCATACACAAGTTATTTGTGAAAAAGGAAATAACATATAATATAATGTTGCCGATAGCACAGTTCGCACAGAGTGTTAGTAGATTTAACATCGTAAACAAGTTAAGTAAAATGTTTATTGGTTATCGCTATGTGTACATTTAATCTCGTGCTGCTAGGAACGGTGTCAGAGCGGTTAAACTAATTTTTAAACTTATTTCGAAAATGTCAAGTTCTATTTTGACAAACTTTATGTTTTAGTAATTGAAAAAATATATAGTTTCGTTCAAGACTAACGAAATGTAAAAGATTAATTTGACATAATTAACAAACGAACTTGATGATGCTCAAACATTAAGATTTCATGTTTTCTTTCCACTTACCAAGTACAATTCTTCCAGTCCACTAAAAACTATACCAGAAAGACTAGTAAGAGCATTTCCTGTAAAATCCAGAGAAGAAAGATATTCCAGACAAAATTCATTTATTCCAACAACCTCCTTAATTTGATTAACTGCAAAGAAACCCAATTTAAACATATAATTAATATTTTCTTCCTTCTAAAACATTTGCATATATTACACTGTTTAAAAAAAATAATGCTTTTATTTAATAAGTCTTGTACACACATTTTCTCCAGTCCTTCTATTGTTATGTCAAACAAGTGTAGGCAATATGTGCAAGATGTGTGGGGAATCTATCATGTCTTTCTGAATATGAGTTTTGAAAGCTTCTTGTACCTTCAGTTTTCCAAGATTCCTTTTTTTAAACGTTTCTTGTACATTTTTGTTCAAAACATTCCTCGTAAACTCCGGTTCTCTTGTTCAAACCATTTCTCGATAAACTCCGGTTCTCTTGTTCAAAATATTTCTCAATAAACTCAGTTTCTCTCGTTCAAAACACTTTTCGATAAACTTCGCTTTTCTTGTTCAAAACATTTCTCGATAAACGCCGGTTCTGTCGTCCAAAAGATTTCTCGATAAACTCCAGTTTTCTTATCTTCTCTTGATACTTCGGTTCTATTATTTATTTATTGAACACAACAGGTAAATTACCTAATATTGTGGTGTTCTACATACATATATTTTCTAGACACACACACGCAGATATAATATACATATACATATTTGTAGCTGTGTCGTTACACATTATGCATAAAATATTCATTATTTTATAAGAAAGAAATTAACTCATATTTATGTTAAATATATCAATTTCATAACATTCTTTAAGAATACAATTATATAATGAACATAATTCTCCTAATAGGTGATATATCTAATGTTTTGGTCCTTTGGGCTTAGAGGTGGAAGCCACGCGGTAGTTACTACAACCGTAATTCAGATAATAAGCTTTCTGAATGAGTTTTACTCTGTGGGAAAGATAAAAAGAAAATTAACTCTTCTTTTATTCAAGAGATTGTAACCTGTACTTGTTTACCAGGTCTAAGTACTTTTCTAATTTAGGATATATTCCTGTTTCTTTGTATGTCAAAAACCGTACAGATTTAGACTGTATAATTTCAATTTACCGAGAGTGCTTTTGTGTATTAGGATGCCATATTATTCCAGCGTATTTTAACTTTGAAACATCAATATTTGTGAAATCGCTTCCTAGATTCATTACAAACCCGATATTTCTGAAAACTTCGCTAAGTAGACAATTTATGTTCAAAACATTTCTCGATAAACTCCGATTCTATAGTTCAAAACGTTTCTCGATATGCTCCGGTTCTATTGTTCAAAACATTTCACGATAAACTCCGGTTCAATAGTTCAAAAAAAATTTCGATAAACTCCGGTTCCCTTGATCAAAACATTTTTGGATAAACTCTGGTTCTCTTGTTCAGAATCTTTCTCGATGCATTCCGGTTTTCTTGTTCAAAACATTTTTTCGATAAACTCCGGTTCTATTCACACAATCAAAAGAGTGAAATTCCACTCGATTTGAATGGAAAGAGAGACCACTCTGTTAGAGTTAATTTTAACCGGAAAAAAGATTAGAAATTTCCACTCGAAAAAGATGGAATTTATTGTTGTCCATTTCAATCGCAATGTAGAAATATTTTTGAGGTGAATGAATTTCCATCTATTTAAATAAAGTTTTCATCTTTTGAACACGAAAACGGCGCAATTAAAAGTTGAAAATGTAAAAAGATGATAAAGGGAACATTTATTCATAAGTAGTATGAAAGAAAAGTAATGTACTTATGAATTTTAAAAAAAAGTTTAGACTTGTAGAGATATAAACCCCGGTACCTTCCGGCCAGCTATCCAACGCCTTAACCCCTCAGCCAGCCATCCAATTGCAAGAATACGCCTTCGAGATTATATCTTTCGTCTCGTCAGGTACTTGAGAACAAACGTTCAAAATTTCTTGAATTCCTGACGTCTTTTGGTACATTTTTGTCACTGAGAAAAGTTTTCAGATTTTTTGTTATCATTTTTACTAAACTCAACGCTATAAATTTCACAGTCTTTCGATAATCGCAGTTACAAGTGGTGGATAACATATTTGACTAGTAGCCATGACGCATTGAAAAATCACTCTAAAAAGATGAGAAATAAACCACTCTAAAAATTCGATAAATCGAACAATCAACCACTCTAGAAAAATGAGAAATAGATCTTTCAAGTTTGAAATTCAGTGAGAAATCGGTCTTCAAAAAAAAAGTTTCAAAATATAATTTACATCCAAAAGTACGTTAGAAAGAGCACATTTTCCATTCAAAGCAAGAGCGTTTTGTTGGAAACCACTCTTTTTGATCAAAAATTCCGCTCTACAAAAGAGTGGTTCCTCTTTCCACTCTAAAAGAGTGAAAATTTCGCTCTTTTGATTTAGTTTGTTGTTCAAAATATTTCTCGATAAACTCCAGTTCTCTTGTTTTTGCATCCAAATTCTACAATATATAGCGATAAAAGTGATGAATTTTCTGAATTCTTCGTAGCTCAAGTGTTAAAACTAGCTCACCATGACTACTCGGCTTTATCCTTGTTCCTGTCGACTATTTTAGATGTTTCCTAATCTAGAAAAGTAGTTTGTTGATAAACTCTAACTTGTGAGAAAGGATATAACAACATTTAGGGCTAGGCCTTTTATTCATATTACTAAAACAGAAAAATTGATAACAAGGCAATGTCAAATATAATTATAAAACAGATAGAACGTTACAGTTTCAACAGTATATCAGCTTCTTACTCAGACAAAATCACTGTGTCTTTCTTAGAGATAAGAAATAATTTTGTTTGCGGAAGACGCTGATAGAGTGTCGAAACTGTAACATTTTATCTGTTTTATAATTATATTTGATATTGTCTTGCCAGTAAGTTTTTCTGTTAAAGGTTATAGATAAATTGTACCTATAAGTAGAAAATGTTCAAACAGTTAAAATGAGAAAGTACAGAAGAAGTGATAGAAATTAATTAATTTGCTTTCTAAATGTGAAAGGATTTTTCTAACAATATGTCTTACAATTCTTTAAAAACAAATTAGTGCTGCGATTCTAACAATCGCGAAGACTCCGATCCTTTGGTAGCATCTCAGGTACACAAGCATTCATTTTTATAGGGACGATGACACTCGCAGTATTTTTCTATTGTGTAGAATAATGTTTATGACAAGTTTAGTGCGGATACGTCTAACGTAATGGAAGTAATTTTAAAAAAATGAATTTTATAGAAAATTGGTTGGCCTAGACGGTTTCTGCGGATCTGAGCTAGCCAAGTCCTTTCCAACGACACCTCAACCACCTATATATACTTTGTGTTTAGTGTTGCCGACGAGACAATATTTAGGCTGTCTCGTCTTGATAAGATGCTATACTTTGCATTACGAGAGCTCGGTATCGTCTCGTTTTCTATAGCCATTTCTCTGTCTCGTCTCGAGGCAACACTGTTTGTGTTTGAGATTTATTTTTTGGACACAGACGGACGGACTGAGTATGATTTTTTTTTTAAATACGCTATCAAGGAGCGTAAAACTCTGCATTTTCAGCAGCTCTACATGGCACTTTTGTTTCTATTTTTTGTATCTGTTTGTCCAGATTCAGAATGAGTTATATAATTTCCATTTCTCGTATTGATCAGGATCTCCTGAACTTTAATCTTCAGAGGTGTTTTAAAACGAGGAATTGGCACGGATAGCCAATTAAGACGCTCTGTACTTATTGACTTGTATTTATGACCTTTAGGCATCTGCGGGATAGGGTACCATATGGAAAAGAATTCAGCCATGCCCTAGTTTGATCCCGACATCCGCCTGACGGCAGGACCTTCCGAATGCGAAGCGAACGTTTCGTTTTATCAACTGCTTTATATCATGATGTCCTTAGCATCATTCAGGACGTAATTGTACCGACTTCCGGTAAGGGATTATACTCAAAATATTGGATAAATTCCACTTAAGTTAAAGGCAAAGTACATACTGTTTAATTGTCAGTGCCTGCTTGAGGGTGTTCGAACTGTTCCCCCGAACAGGGCGCCAAAACTTTGGGAGTGCCAACTATTTCGGGCGCGAGTGAATCGAAACGTGTAAAATAACATAGTGCAAAAATGTCCAGAACTCGTATGATTGTATTTTTATTTTACCTTGTTTAATTTCACTTCGTTAGTTCTTTATTTCTTTATTTATTACAAATTTTCGAAGCAAATTTTTATTATTAAAAATTTCAAAATAGCAGTAGAATCATTATGTTGGTATATTTCACTAAGTACGCTATTTTTATGATAAAACAAACGCTAAATATGAATTTATTCTTACTACATGCATGCATAATAATTAACTACTTCAAAGCTACTCGCACTCTAGGTTAAATCAATTAGTAGTCTATGCCGGCATGGGGGCGCCACAAATGCTGAGTTATATGAGTTCGGAAAATTAAATTACTGTTTACGAGGGCGCATGGAACAGAGCGCCGACTCTGGTTCAAATTAATGAATTTATCATCAAGCAAAGTATAAATCTAAATATTGTGTCTAGCTCTAGTGAAAAAATGATTACAAGAGAAACTTCATCTAAATTTCCAAAAGGAAACCTGGTGTTTTTGGATTGACACAAGATTATACCATAAATCTCATGATTATACATACACACATAAAAATAAATCAATTCCTTTAGTGGCATTAAGTAAAATGTAGTGAATACATTTAAATTATTCTATATTTCTGTTACTTGTAAAAGAGTATAGCGAATGCTCACTCTTTGAATCGTACCAAAGAGGTTTTTTCAAACCTCTGTATACGTATTTCTTTGTAGTATGATATTCAAAACAAGTGTGTAGCATAGATTATATAATCGAATTCGTCGACTTAGACGTGAAATCTTTGATTCCCAAAATTGTTCTTGTTGCACAGTACAGTTTTCCAAACATTATGTGGTTATTGGCCAAATGTATCCACTGATTGAACTTCCTCTCTCCCATCTCAAACAATATCAAGAAAGAGCGTGAAATGTACCGCATCAGTAATACGTGGATTCGCCTTTGTTAATTCTACTGTCGTTCAATAGATGGCACAAGCGTTGGGCAGCAACTTCCTGACATCTGGCGACGGAGTGTGGTAGTTATTTGAGAGATCAAGATTTGCTTTTCGTACGTATAAAATAAATACTGAAAGACCGTATTTTTACCAATATCGAGATATTTCTTTTGTCAAAACAGATATAATGCTTTAGAATGAATTTCTGCTGCTAATTTCTGGAACAAATTCAGATTTGGTCTACTACGTAAAGTTTTGGCGCTGATTTAATATTTAATAAACTGTTAATGTTTTCAGTGTAAAATGGCAAATTGTGCTGTATCTGAAACCTTCTGTAAATAAATAAAAAAACAATATATTTTTTTAAATTACTTTTAAATATTTTGTATTTGTGAAATCACAATAGTGATTTATCGAAAAAAGCTGTTCTTAAACTTTTCTATGCTGTTTTTTTAATTACCTTAGATATTGTTTTATGGCGTAAGCTTTTTGAAAAAGGTTTGTTTTAACTTCTGTAAATGCAAATCATTTATTTCAAGTTTTGTTTTTACTCGTGATATATAATATAGTCGATAATGTCAAACAAAATCACAAAATCTACTACTTTGTACTATATGAATAGTGAAAAATAGCGGAACAGGCCTATCCACAATCCTTCATATGTGTGCCAAAGAAAACTTTCTACCAAGTAGAATAAAAAGTACTCCGCTCATTCGCTTTAAGTGCACATCTTTTATTTTTATGTTTTTCTTTCAATATGAAACACATCTTGTATTAACATTTTATCTACTTCTATGTTAGTTTCAATGTCCTTTATATCTTGGTGAAGTATTTCGTCTTGTTCTTCCCTGATATCAGCCAAATCTACTTGGGAAAACTCAGTAGGCGCTGGAGAAACACGCACAAATATTTCAACCAAAACGCTTGAAGATATCTAACATTCTGTTCCGCCATTATTTTACAATTAAATCTTTTCTTTTTTCTAGAAACTTATGAACAACACATCTGGATTTTTCAGTCCTAATATTTCATGATTTTCTTTATTCGGAACCGGCAAAAAATACTCTTTAGTATTGGATGTTGAAAATGGAACAACTAATTGTTTTGCCAGTGTCGCTTCGACGACAACTACAAGACTCCTCCTTCACCCACGGTAGGGAACTGGAGGAGAAAAAAGACAGGAAGAAGGGAGGGGAAGGGTAGGGTATTTATCCTATTTGTCCTCGGGCCGGTTTTAAAAATATGTTCAAATGGTCAAAACATGTTACTGACAATCCCTTAGCAATACTGTCCTTACGGCTCCATCCTTTTTCCTCAATGATTCAAGGTTGTCAAATGCCTTCCCCCTTTTTCTTCTTTCTCTTTTGTAGTTCGACATCGAAGTCTTCATATTTCCTCCCCCTATTGCTCCTATCTCTCCCCTCCTTTTACTCCTACTTGAGAAGAAAAATAGTTAAGAAATGTTTAGTTATTTAAGTCATAAATTGTTATTTTTTAAAAACGCAAATAGATTATATGCATGCTCAAAGAGTTTCTCTATGAACAGGTACAAGCTGCATCTCTCTACGTGTAAAACTAGCCGAGTTATGTAGGAAGTAACTATTTAACATAGTGAAGATAGGACTTTCAAGATACGTAGAAGATGACCTTAAAGCTAAAATTAGAACAGAATAAAATTGTACCTATATTGTCATACCACAACTGTAACAAATATGTTCATAATGTAATAGATAAACTTATGCAGTTTGCACGAAAACTGTATCTGGTAGAGAAAAATATGATTTCCCAATTTGAAATCAGAGTATTTGGATTTCTACTAATTTAAGAGAAAGCAAAAACCATGTTCACCAATGTAATTAGAAAAAGAATTCTTAAGAAGAAATTTTGCTAAAATGTGAACATTAAAGATGGGATTTTTTTTTTTTCAAGATAAGATAAAATATATTTTATGGGCGGTAACAGCACTATGACTTACTCCCCGTCCCGACAACATTTTTGAAAACTCACCCCTTACTCCCAATCTTTTACACCCCCTAAGGGTAAAAAGAATTTCACCCGCTTCAGTTTTAACCCACTTCCACTACTCTAATCGACGTTGCATGTATACGTACTTCTAAATGCATTATAAAATTTTCAAAAACTCACGCTTCAGCCCCCACTCTTTAACTATTTTATGGCATATGTACTTCCGATGACAATACACAATTTTTCAAAATTCACCCCTCATTCTCTCACTCAAGCCATAAGGGATAAAATAATTTTACACCCTTCAATTTTAACTTACTCCCACTACTACAATTGACTAGAAACTTTGTATGCATACGTACTTTTGACCACATTATAAAATTTTGGAAATCACCCTCAGCCCCACCTATTTAACGATTTTAAATAAATTCACTCTTCTGTCCGTTCGGTTCGTTCAAATCTTGTAACTCAATTTTTAACCCACTTACACTATCTCCCTTAGTTCAATCGACTTGAAACGTAGTCGGCAAGCATAGTACCGGTGACAATACAAAATTTTTGAAAAATCAACCCTTACTCCCTGGGTTGGAGGGGCGTAACAAAATTTCATCTCCTTGAATTTCAACCAGCTTCCAGTCGACTTGAAACTTTGCAGGCATACGCAGTTCTGAAATTCCAAATTTTTGAAAACTCACTCATTCCCACTCAATCTACACCCCCAGGGGTATACAATAATTTCATTCCCTTCAATTTTTAGCCCTCTCTCAGGGCTCGAAAAGGAGGGGCATGTTGTGTCCTTACCTTTTTCATTTTGGATTTGGCATACCCCTATCTTTTTATTAGTAGGAGCAGCTCATTGCTTTACTTTCAATAGGCAATCACCGCCACTAAGTACAAGCGTACCCTTACTTTTCTAGCCCACTTCTCCAAGCGTTCCCTTCTCTTTTCTAACCCACTTCGAGCACTGCCCTCTCCCACTACTCCAATGAATCTAAACTTTGTTGACGTGACGCAACAATACTCTGGAAAACTAACCCCTCATTTCCCACCCAAGTATATGTATTTACTTGTAGGATGCACATATTGTTCGAAAATACAAACACCAAAATAATAATAATAATAATAATAATAATAATAATAATAATCTTCGTTTTTCCCCATCCGAGCTACATGCCCTGCCCACCTTAGTCGTCTCGATTTCATTATTTTTACAACATCTGGTGAATCGTACAATAAATAAAAGTTTTAAGTGAAACGATTTTATAAGCTCACTGAAAATTTAAAAAAAAAATCTTACATATAATTTTCAATCAATCATGGGATGTCTATAAATAAATAAATAAACGAATAATTTCTTTCAATTTCAAATAAATCGTAAATAGTAAGTATCCCATGAATGTGAATCAGTGAAGTTATACTTGGCACCATAATGCATGATTCCGAGCTCTTTAGATTTAGCAACTAATATGACAGCTGAATTGTTGCCAAACAACTGATCTAATTTCTCTGCGCAATGTTATCCCAATACTGTCTTTATTTACCACGTCCTGAATATTTCAATCATGTGTTCAATCTCTGTAAATATCCTATTTACAACTGAGTTGAAAATGAAAAAAAAAAAAAATATTGGTTTAATTAATTAATTTATTTATTTATTTATAGGCTCCCCGCTATTTTATTGAAAGTCACATGTACGATTTTTTTTTCAGTGTGCTTATAAAACCGTTCACTTAAAACTCTTTTTATAAATTTGATTTCAAAAGTATTGTTCAATGTTTAAAATATTAAAAAATACAAAAGCTGCTTAGATTTTTTTTAAAAGGAATAAGACTGCCCTATGACAAAATAGCAGAACACAACACAAATAAATTTTACTCTGGTTGGTATAGAGAATATTGTTGAATGTCTACTCAAAAGAAATTGCATTAAAAACCCAAAGTGAGAACACGGAACTAGAAGCCATATGTTAAGAACTGAGAAACGATTCAGTTCCTGAAAATGGACGGAAAATGTGTTTATGACGATTATTTAGATGACAAAAGCAGAAATTAGTTAACGGTTTTCTTTTTTTAAGATTTCTTGTTTATTATCCCTGTCTTCAAAGTAGCGAATGGTATTATTTTTTTACCTTGGAAAACGAAGAGATTGGAAGATAGAGAAGGTCCCAAATGTTACGTCACTATCCTGCCTTTTCCTTCCTGAAAGGTATTTTTCAAGTTCATGGTGTCCTGAACCAGCAATTTCTCTACAATAACATTTTTTCATACACATTCTCGTAATGGACTTACAACTTCGCTACACGAGATTCAGAAGTGAATCTTTTTCCATCAGAAAGTAAAGTAACTATAAAACACGATAGCCTATCCCAATTTTTTGTCACTATCCTGGGCTAACAGGAAATGCTCTAGGTTTTCCTCAAAGAGAGCATTTTTTTTTTTAACTTATCCAACACTGTCAGCTTCCTTCCCGTTTTCCTTTGTTCAGTTCCAGTACTGGAACTTTCAGCTGTGAGATGATTTACATGAAGTAGTTCATTTCTGCAAATCACGCAAGGGTCAATTTCTTCTGGCCCAGAAAATAATCAAAATGGTCGCTCGGAGAGATCAGAAACAATTACAGATTCGGTCGAAGATAACCATTGTTGCCTTGCCTTCACGTTAGGGAGTCATGAGACAGTTTGGGGGAGTCTTGAGACTCCCTTGTATTAACGTACCAATACAATACCAACTACCTCGATGAAATTTAGGAATTTACACTAGGCATGAGACCGAGACCGAGACCATGGAATCGAGAGGAGACCGAGACACTATGCATCGAGACTTACTCGAGACGAGACCGAGACTTATCCCTCAAGGCGAGACCGAGACTTGCATCTCGAGATTCTCGTCTGGATCGAGACTATAAGCTTTATTTTCACGAATGTCGATAATATTAATTTTATGCTTTTGTTGATGTTGTTCCATACTAGAAGAAGTCTTGTGACAATTAGTTTCATTCTGATAAATTCTATTTAACATGTTATATTGTAGTTTATAGGTCATATAAGTAGTTAAGTTATCAATGCCAAACTATTGTCTGTTGTCTTTCAACAATAATATAAAGTGTTGGAGACTGATTCGGGGACGGATGAATACAGACATTTATTTTCTTCTTCGAATTTTCATCCCCATACAGTGTTTTACTTCTGTTGACATTCTCTCATTTATATCAGCCTCTGCTCTACTGATACTGTAAACACTGTAAAGCATACGTCAAGAAGCCATGAGAACTGTCTAAACTCTAATATGGGTCTTTTCCTACACCATTTATTTATTATATTTTTAAAATATGGAAGGATTTTTGCATAAGATGGAGACAAGATACATTAGACGCTCTTTTATACGGCATGAGGGGATCGCGGCCATGCTGGATAACCAATTTTGCCGGATAATTGAACGTCTATAGTCCTAACGGCCACAAAGCAGGAAACGCTAAACTTAAGTGAACGCTGACAATCACGACAAACACTAAGCTAACGGAAACATGGTTACAAGGGTCGTAAACATCACTGTATAAAGCGTGCGACACAGATGAGCAGCAGATGACAAACCCCCCTTTCCGAATTCAATGGTCATCCGTTCCGTTCCGTTATGCTATGTCCCGTTCACTTCCGTTATGCACACTTATCCGAATTAAATAAGTGTTTAAAAGTTTAAACCACAGATGTCACCCAAGTCTGGAAACAGCTAAAAACCCTCCGCGTGTAATGTGAGTGAGTATTGGTCAATGCGAAGTCAAGGTAGTTTGATGCGAAGTGAATAAGGCAAAAAGCAACATGGATGAAGATAGATGTAGGCGTAGGTATTCGATATGTATTAAATGACAACAGACAAAGATTGATAGCTATTCGAAAGATGATCACAATTCTGCAGGTTATTCTGGAAGTTTTTGCAAGATAAGTTCGTCTCATGAACTATGAATCACGAAATAATGGTATACCAGGATTTATGAATAACCACCTAAGTCGTAAAACTTGGTAAACTTAATTTTTTTATATATAAATATGGACCAGTCTAGTAACTGTGGACTTTGACCCGTCACGATTCGTCTTTAGCTGTTAAAATCCACACTCAATCCTCCTGCTGAGACTTGAACCCGGGGCCTTCGAGCCGATGGCCTACCGCCGCAGACCGCTCGGCCACCTAAGTCGTGAGCCTTGACAGCGTTCCGCATTTGAAGTTCTAAAACCACTTCAAATAATTATGAGAGTTCTTAATCTTAGTATTCTTAAATAAAGTACTCATATGCTATCCTCTCATCTATTAATATCTACATGGAAGCCCGTTGAGGAAATCCAACCAACAATATTTTCACATTGCGAAGTTAAAATTATTCCATTATCATGAAGCTATATCACTCAAAACATGGTACATTATCGATAACATAATGTGAAATCAAATCTTAAACTATTCAAATACTTACATGCAAATACTTCGGCACGGTCGTTCATTTTAAACTTGCAACACGTGATCAATTCTACACATTTATCCCAACTCTCAAGTGAAGAAGAAATTTTGGCATGCAATATCCCGCTGTTTTTTTCTTTTCAAGATGGCAGCAGCGCGCAACCGAACGGAGGGTCAAGTGACCATCTGGTCCTCCGTTGCTCCGTTCACTTCAATGCTCCGTCGAGTGGGGAATTCGGATAAGCATCCGACGGAGCAAGGGTACGTAACGGAGCATAAAGTGCCAATTCGGAAAGGGGGTAAGAAAATGGCATTTACAGCTAAGCGCAGTGGCGCGACGTTGCGGACAATGCCGATGCCGGATAATAGAGCGTGCCGGTTTATAGAATGCCGGATAAAAGAGCGCCTACTGTATATGGAAACAAGTAAGTCGGAGCTCAATGGCGGAACACCTCAACGGCACCTCAACTACGTTCTTAGCCCTGGAAGTTCCTGATTTGAAAGTTTTCGACAGACAGACGTAGAGGTGATATAAGATTGTACGTACATAGTAATGCCTTAGACACAGCAAATTTTTTATCTATTAATATATGCTTTGCTAGGATTGTTGGAATGGCATTTTTATCTGATAACGCGGCTTATTTGAAATATCAATGTGCTTATTTCAGTTTATAAGATTCGCAATACGCTATTTGAATGTATCCTACCGGGAACATCACTCGCTTCTTTTTGCTTTAATGTATGGACGTGTACCTGTAATCCATACTGATGAATTGGTTCGTTTAATCACTCAAGAGCAGTATTGTAAACTAATTGATTCGTGTAGCTGCGGAGTTCCGTAAATATCGATATTATTTTCAATTTTGGTCACGTGCTGTATACTGTTAAAAATTTTGTTAACGTTGCTAGGAATTTTCAGGGAGGTTACTAACAATTTTAGTATTTCATGTTGTTTCACTGTAATGGAGGAAAACTCAGAGATTTTTCGTATGATTATTTGGATATTTTTCGTTTTCAGTTCTACAGCTGCGCAGAATAAGAAAACTATTTTTTATTATCGTAGCTGTGCATGCAATGTTGATTAAGAGTTTGCTGCCGCCATTTTGTTAGTTCTTATTTTGGTAGAAATTGGAAAATTGTGAGTGAATGGGAATTCTGAACCCAAATAACAATTACATAAATGATTAAAATGTGGCATAAATCGTGCGATCATCTTTGTTGATATCTTCGGGATTCAGTCAACATAATTCTAACACGCTATACAGTTTTTTTAACTGGAAATTTAAAGCTGTCAGTACGACGCTAGATTTTTCACTAAAGAACCCATGTCAAAACTCCTTTAGACTTCTTCTTCTTCTTTTTGCTCTCAACATTCCTGAGAACTGTATGACGGATGCCTTTATTATCCAAATTACTGAAAATTCCCAAGTAGTTATAGTTGCCTAGCTTTTCCCAGGAATGTTTCGGAAAGTCTTTAACATTGTACATTCATTTATTTCCATAAATCTGGTAAAAAAAATCGACTGAAACGTAAATATTTCATTTTTAAGGTAACAGTTATTCAGTCAATTTAAATATAATTTAGAAATAGCAAAACTTAAATGATACGTATACCAATTTCGCAATTTATGGTATAACATGGATCCATTCCCATAATATAAATATTTTTGTGTCTCACTTATTGGTATTCTATATATTCTAAGTAGAGTTATATATTACTTTAAAGTTGTACTGTGTTTCTCTCTAGTTCAGAATATTATTTCTAATCTAACCCTCAAATTATATGTAACAAACTATTTTAATGTTATATTAATATTCTTGTTCTTGTACTGAGATCCGAAAGCCTGCATACCCATTTCAAATAAGTCAAGGGACGGCAACTTTTTAAAGTCTATCGTCTTTCGAAACTCTCGAGACGAGACCGAAACTAACATGTCGAGACTCGAGACCGAGACGAGACTGAGGTTTACAACCGAGACCAAGACTAAGACCGGAATTTTCAGATCGAGACGTAGAAAGTTCTTAAGCTACCAAGGACAAACTCCAAGAGCTATGAGCTCTGCGTGAGTCAGCATTTCAACAGGAATGCTTCGAAACCTGCAACGTTTGTATTTATTTGTCATTATCCTAACGGCAACAATTTCGAATCTCGATTTCAACCCTTTGGAGTGGTAACGTTAAATTGACGATACAGACATCTTAGAAATGAAAGTTTAAAGTGCTATTGTAACTTGTATTTCAGAATTTTTAAAATTAGCTTTTATTTTAAAAGAAGGTTCAATTACTGCATTTCAGGAGAATACGGTAATACAGGAACTACAGAGAAAGTTACTGAGTAGGTAGGATTTCTCCATTCTATTCTATGAACCAACTATAGGCACAAAAGATATGACAACGGTAGGAAGAAACTGCCCGGTGAATGTGAGTAGGTGATTCTATGTTTCATCACAATTATGAAATAGTACACCCGGACTTACACTGAGAAAAATCGAATTGCTGGCGATAACAGTACGGTCATGAATATATCCTGAAAAATGCTACAGGAAGAATGCCAGTAATCCTGATATATATACAAGGGAATTTGATTTTCAATTTTTATTTGTGGTCTTTTGGTATGGAAGGATTTGGCTGGGATAGCGGAAGGGAAAGGATGCGGGAAGGTGTCGGCCAGGGCCTAATTGAAGGTACCATCCCAGCATTTGCATGGTGTGACTGAGGAAACCCCTTGGAAATACCTCAGTCAGGATGGTTGGCCGCTGGGATTGAACCCACGACCTCCCGAATGCTACGCCGACACTCTACCATTAAACTATATTTTCTTTTTCAGTGCTGACAATGTAAACAAACTTTTGAAGGGAAAAAATAACGTTTTGTTTGGGCTTCATTTCAACAAATATTTTTGTCAAGCACAAACATGTCTCTCTGTGTTTCAGGTTTGCTATTCCCATGCTTGCAATATTGTCCCGATGTTCCTTGCTCTAATCTTGTTTTCTTTTCGTTGTTCTACTTTTCTTCAAGTAAAGGACATGATTCTTTCCTCTACAGTGATAATCTTCTAGGGCATCTCTCTTCTGGATATCGGAATGGGGAAGAATATTGTGCTTTCGGGATATTTTGCTTCTTGGGACAAATCATTGTGCTATAATAGGCCTTGAAACAAGAGGAAAGAATTTGGTGACTTCCCATTACCTTCCATATTGAAGTATCCAATTTTGCTAAAGTCAGATTGACCGCGTCTTGAAGTAATATCTATGTTGAGAAAAAAAAATAGCCAAGATACTGAAAGAATTGCTTCAATTCGGGAAGATGAGAAATATGACTAGCATCGTTAATCTGGTACAGAAGAAGAGTTAGTAGCTAAGGGAGGCCTGATGCGCCAACTAAGTCAAAATATTATCGGGTTCGAAGATTATATGCCCTGATCAGGTTCAAGTCAGGCCAGATCCTGATGATCGCTACTCAAACCTCAGAATCTTGAGTCGCTGAGAAATAGAGAGAATACAGGAAGATGATCCGTAATATTTAGCTTTGCTCCCGGGGAAAGTAATTGAAAATTACTGACCTAGGTTTTTGTCAGCCTACTACCATTTCAGCATTCACCTGATAAAACTGAGGATATCTCTGCAAAAACAGTGCTGGAAATAGGGGGCACGAAGCAGATCGCCGTTCGCCCAGTACTAAAATGTGTGCCTAGGGGCAACGTGGGGGATCACAAACTCCGAGATTGAATATATCAAACAACTGTTGTTACTCAAAAATACTGCAAACCTATTACACTACGTGGAGCAGACAAGTAAGTGACACTTTAAGAACGATTAGCTGTCACTGGTGGGACACTTCTATCTCATCGACTTATTCGTACGGAGATCTCAAACAAGCTCCAGGTCTGAATTGTTCCCGCGAGAAATACGCGAAACACTCTCTCATCGCATCCTCCTCCATCACACTTATGCAAGAAAGTTTCAAGAAATCTCCCATTCGTGCTGCTTGGAACGAATACAGAACAAATAGAAAACCAGAACTATGTTTTAATTTCCATTAATGAAGTTAGTAGTTATGCTGTTTATAAAAGGTGAACATAACTCGCTGAAAATTGGAGGTTACCAACTTTATTTCCGCAATTCTCAGTTACCATGGGAAAATTTTCAGCCTTTCCCTTAGCAAGTTCTTGTCATCCGAAATTCCTATCGGGGAAAGCTTCTGCGTACCCCTTACCGTTTTTTCTTCTTTGCAATACACAGTTCCCATAGGAAAGCTTTTTCTGCTTTCCTTTTATTATTTGTTTTTGCAATCTGCAGTTCCCATAAGGATTTTTTCTGCATTCCCCTTAATTTTTTTTGAATTCGCAATTCCCATAAAGAAAATTATTTCTGCGTGCCCGGTACCATTTATTTTTCCAATCCGCAAATCCGATAGCGAAAATGGCTTCGTAACGTCGGCTAGCGGTGCCCACGCCCCGGGCTCCACGTACAGAAGGCCCCCTGCCGGCACTGACACAATTGAATAATTGCTTGTTCACTCGCACATCGATGGTGGTCTGTGACGCAATAGTTATACAGTTTGAGGACTCTTATTTGTGCGCTTGACTGCAATCGCTAATAAAAATGACTCTACAATCTGAATAGCCATTCCCTAGTATAGGTTACGGCAAGGGAGCAGAAGATCGGCAAGTGTGGCCCCATGAGACCTCCAATTTTCTCGCGTGGCTCGGAATAACGGAAAATATGATATTTCGGTCAACAGTAGCAGTGTGTGGTCACTATTGTGTTCGGAACGGGCCCAAACAAGTTCACTTGCCACAGGTCCCAGATTGCCTTACGTCGCCACTGGTTCCCCGTATTTTTTTTCTGCAATCCACGCAGTTCCCATGAGGAAAAGCTTCTGCGTTCCCCTTATCATACTTTTGCAATCCTCAGTTTCCAAGCGGAAATTTTTTCTGCGTTCCCCGAGTAAAATACATTTCCATTTCCAGCACTGCATGTCAGAATAGCCGGCAGCAGGACTCGAATTTACATGCTTCCTCTGGCCGATTCCAAGTTCGCGATCGTAATGGCCAGACCAAGGGAATGGACGCCAAAGCTTTTATTCACATATTTATGGCATTTCAAACATTGATAAATAAACATATTATACAGATTCTTTGCTAGTGTAATTGCAAGTGCAAGCAAACACCGAAGATATCAAAGCTATGATTCCACAATTCTGACCGCACCTAAAGAAATGTGCGAAACATGAAAACGAAATTAATATTTTTTTAAAAAACCAAGTAAGTAAGAGAAGCTACCATGACAAACGCTCTAACGCTTTAGAAAATGTTTGCTCTTATGCAAATTAAGTGTAATTTAAGCATGAAATTATTGTTCCTGTGTGGGAAGGAAATAATATTATTTTTTAATATGGTTGTGTGAAAATTAAATTATCTTTGCTCAGCTTTTGTAGCGACATAATAGAAGTTCATTTACTGAGAAGTGGTTCTCACAACTTCACACCTTCTCGCGGACAAAAGAGCGTAACGTAAATTAAAAAAAAAAAGCCAGTCATCAAAGGTTTTATCGTATAGGATTTCCCATGTGTTTTATATATATATATATATATATACTACTTAATTTCTTTCTTCATATATTTTCTCTGTAGACGGCTCAATTTCATTTACTATGCAATAAATGTGTTTATGTTTAATGCGAACGACGGCACTGGACAGCCAATGTCATCTTGCTGGAATTCAGATGGACCATGTCTTCTAATCTTTGGTCATTCTTTTTTTTTATTATTATTATTGTTGTATAGGACTATTCAAATTTTATTTACACAGCAGGTGTCACCTTGTGTAGCATTTCCAAAAAGTCTGTAGCCAAAAAGTTACGTAATAGGATGTCATGACGTCTCAATTTGATTAAGTTTTGTGCATACACCATCCAAATAGGATGACAGTCTCCCTTATTGTATAAGGATTATACATATCCTTATCATTAACTTTCTTAAATTTTGAGTAACTTAAGAAAATATTACGATTATCCGCTAACAAATTTTCCTACTATTTTAATTGGCATTATGTGAATAGAACTCAATATAATTGTGCAGTACGATATATCTCAAAGCTTACTAGTAGTTTTCTATGTCAACTACACTTACGGAAAACGAAACCCAAAGGGGAAGAAGTTATCCTACGTGAGTCAAATCTGCCACTATGTTACTCTATATGAAGTATTTATACAAGCTATAAGATCACAGTTCACAAGATGTGCGGCTGTATCTCGAAAATAAAGCGAAATTCGACAAATTCTTATATAGGGTGATTCAAAACTAAGTACATTACTTTCGAAATTTCGGGAGGTGATTCTTGACACCGAAACAAGAAAAAAGTTCTTTGTAAACATGGGCAAAATTCCGCTTCCTTAGGGTGATACGTCGTTTCCAACTTTGATCTCAAAGTCGACGCCTACAACGGGAAGAAAATGAATAATTCTTAATAAATCAGGAACAATGTATTTATTGAAATTTATTTCTAACAACGTGATGGATATCAGGAGTGAAAACACGATGTCATCGGGTTTCCAACCTGGTATAACGTTTGAAATTTTTAAATGGCGCTACGTCGTGTTATTGGATACTTGGCATGCCCTAGTAATAATAAATAATATACGTAAATCTCACACCGCAGTGTTGCAAACTGTGGATGAGACACGAGTTGAAAAATTTTAGGAAAATAAGTAGTTTGTATAATATATTTTTAAAAAACTTTCATTTTTGGACATGTGGATAGGAATGCTTGTGTGCCTTTAAATGCACTGAATTTTCAGTCTAAGGTGTTGCTAATCAAATGGAGAAATCATGCCAGTTGTTCATTTTATTGGATACGCCGACTTTGTGTGTTTCAAGTTGGAAACGCTGTATCTCCGAAACGAAGCAGAATTTCGCCCATATGAGCTATAACTTTTTTCTTGATTCGATGTCAGGAATCACCTCCCGAAAGTAATGTACTTAGTTCTGATTAATTCTATATATGTGACTGAGATTTGTGGAAAAATAGAGGAGGCACTCATCCAGTGGTGGATAGAAAATGGCGACAGGTTATTATAAAGAATAAGGCCTCTGAGAACCATCAGATATGTGAGAAATCATGACAGAAAAAAAAAACCTTTGACAAATGCAGGAGGTAGCTGGCCACGATGCAAAACGTTAATTTGCGAGATAAATATAAAATTAATTTGTTATAATCACACGCTGAGAAACACCATGGTGCCAAGATACATAATGAACAACAAAACTTTGTATGCATTTTTTTGTTTAGGTCATTTTAATTTGTCCATAACCATTATCTTCACCAATCTGTAGCCATATATCAGGATATTGCCCAGAAAGCACTTTGATCACAATAAATTTCGAAACCAGCAAACTTAGTTTCCTAATCACGTAGTCACTTATGCACTGGACTTTCTTCTCTCTTATTTTTTTTCTTCTATTTCTTTTTCTTAAGATGGCATCTTGCTCCCATTTCCCGTAAGTTAAGAACAAGAAAACACAGCGATAAAAAGAGCACACACTACATTGTTCCCTTCCAGCAAATTGCAAAACTGTATATAAAAGGTTCGTTTTTAGTAGACGTTGTTTTTGTGCTGTTAAGTAAACGTGATTGGAATAACAAGTCTTTTACTGTAGGGCATAAGAATGGTGGATATTTTATTTATTTATTTATATTTTTTTTTAAAAAAAGAGAGAAGTGGACTCTTTAGATTTACAGGTTGAAGATCTTGGAGTCAGCCCAACATGTTTGGTAATGTACCTCTCATTTACACCTCTGGGAAGATGCCGTATCGGATGAAAAAGGAGGTTATTTTCACGAATGGAGCGTGTTAAGCACAGAACTTATGAAGATGCAATGCCAATTGAGAATAGAAATAAATATATATATATATATATATATATATATAGAGAGAGAGAGAGAGAGAGAGAGAGAGAGAGAGATGAACCTGAGACACTGGATGTTGATGTTCAAGTTGTTAATCTCAAAAGATACAAGGCACAAAATTCTGTGTCCGCCTTTTTTATTCGTTTTTTGTCCACGTGCAGTATTATAGCTCCACTTGCAACAGGTTTATCGTACCCTGCACATGAAACTGTAGAGTCTTGAAGTTAACCAGAGAGCTTCCCAAAGCGTTGATGTGATCACCACAAAAACAAATTGAATAATGGAATGCAAGAAATGTTTTATCAAGGTGCAAATATCAATTAATCTGCTTGAAACTACTCCCTTGTTCAGGATGGGCGTAAGTCACAGTGCTTTAATGCCAATAAAATTAATGTTATCTCTCCTTTTGCCACACAGCTGTCCTCCCCAAGTTCCTATTACTTCTTGAAGCAGCTAGAAGTCCTCTTTCTTTAGGTCTTTTTGAGCGCGCTGCTTCTGGTACATTCAATCTCTTATATTGAAGTAAATATTTTAAACTGCGTCTCAGATATATAACTATTAACTGTAAACCTAAGCATGAGTAAGGTTTACAGATAATAATGGGGAGGCCCAAATGATAATGTGAAGTCGGTTCTCCTATTTCTACAGTACATGGTCATTCGTTTTCCCCTTCTACTAAGCTTATCCCCCTTTGGAAAATCTATTTCATTGATAAATTCCTCCCTGAAACTTGTGTGCTACAGTACTTATATAAATTACATCACGTATAACACCCCTTCGACTGGCTAAAGAAGTTAATTCGTGCATTGCTTGTGTTGTTTCTGGAGTTTCGTGCATAACATCGATAAAGACCATTTAGTAAAAAGAGAAAAGAAAGAATGAATGAAAAAATGAAAATGTATTTTCTGTCGTTTATCCCTCGGAACGGGAAGATCGGGTAAAAAATGATCCATACAGTCAAAATATTATTTTTGTCCATTAGTCATTAAATGGAAGAGTGAAATTCTGTATACTCCGCATACTGTAAGCAATGTAATCGCTTCATTTGCAAGAATCAAAATACAACAGATACGGTGTGCTTTACATGTGAGAGTAAAAGAGGAAGGTAATTTGATTCTGATAGTTTTATGTGTCGTACGTTATATGTGTAACTAAGTAAAAGACTTATGGTACCTTTATTTTTGTGCAGGTATGAAAATGGTTGCAATGTTAATATGATGTATTAATTTTTCTGTATGCTTCATTATTTTGTAGTATCTACTTGAAAAAATAAAATAGAATACAATGCAATAAATACTATACAATGAATACACCCATACTCTAAAATACCTTGATTTTGAACAAGTATTTTATTTCATACGAGAAATATACATGCTTCGAAAATGTCTCATCTTGACGTTCTGTGAGATGAAATTATCTTGGCGTTCCGAGGGTTAAGGATCATTCATCGTGATTTTGTCATATATAAACATAATTTAAGAAAAAGGAATATATACAAGAAAAATAAGCGACAAGAAGAATTCACACAAAAGTAGGAGTAGACTTGCACTTGGAAATATATCCTTCAAACTGCTGTTTGGATGCAATTATTGTTTGCCGTTAATACCGTAATTTTGAGTTTCTAATACAACTTATAGATAGGGAAATTATATACAGAGAAAAAAAAAGTATTTGGACAAGTTCGACAAAGAGGAGATCAGACTATCAGACGTAGAACATGGACCATTCGAATCTCTTGCCCTTTTATGATAATTTGGATACCTTAGATAGAATACTTAAGAAATAACTACCACTCGATACACCTGGAAGGTAACAAGCAACGGAAGAGTGACGACTACGTACATAAATAGCAAAAAACAGTATTTGGACAACCCAATACTACTCTCGAAATAAATGTTCTAGGTATCCTTTTGTGTACAAGAGCAGTCTACTTAGTGTATTGAAGCAATCCACACGGTGTCAGGCAAGCCAAGCTTGTTGGAAAGTCATGCTTTACCGTAGGATACATCATAAAGCAACGTAAACAGAGCAATTATTGCGGAATAGAATCAGTTCTGGCCCACCAAGAAAACTAACTGCCCGGAATGAAACCTACATTCTTCATTCTGTGAACAATACTCAAAGAATCAGTGCTAAAGATTTGGCTACTACACTCGCCTAGAATATGTAAGTTAATGTTAGTAATTCATTGAGCAGCCCAAAATTCTTTGAAACAATTGGGATTTAGAAGATGTGTATCCAGGGTATGAATACTGGCCACTCTATTAGTAATTACACAACCCCAAATCTTAACAGACCCTCCAACATTTTTATCAGTTAAAACAATGTTCTGCTTTCTGAAAGCTCCATTCTTCTTTCGCCACACGTCCTGATATCCATCACTACAATACAAGTTTATCTTAGCCTCATCCTTGAAAAACAATAAACTTTTTCCAAAATTCCAGGCACTCATATTAATATTTCTTGGAAAATTAGAACTACTTCTTTCTGCTTTTTTCTTATATGTATGTTTTGTTTCTGATTACACATTTTCTGAATCCCAATTTTTTTGTTCATATCTACACATCTGTAACATTAACTTGCATATCCTAGGCAATTAAGTAACCAAATCTTTAACACAATTCTTTGAGTTTTGTTCACAGAATGAAGAATGTAGGTTTCATTCCGGGCAGTTACTTTCCTTAGTTGACCAGAACGAATCCCCAATAATTATTCTATTTTATGTTTCTTTATGATGTATCCAGCGGTAGAGCATGGCTTTCCAACAAACTTGGCTATGTCTCAGTACTTTTTACCTTCAGCACGTAATTTGAAATTAATGTGAGTAGTTCCAATGTTGTTCAACTCAATTTGTTCCCCATGCTGCTTCTTTAATCCTGACACGGTGTGGATTGCTTCAATACACCACGCAGAGTGCTCTTGTACACAAAAGAATTATTTCGAGAGTAGTATGGGGTTGTCTAATACATTTTTTGCCATGAATTTACGTAGTTATCACTCTTTCGTTGTCTGTTACCTTGCAGATGTATCGAGTACTAGTTCTTTCTATACCATTCTATCTAAGGTACCGGTATCCAAATTATCATAAACAGGCAAGAGATTTCGAAATGGGCCACGTTTCGTGTGTGATAAGTCTGCCTTTCCTCTTTGCTGAACTTGTCCAAATATTTTTTCTCACTGTAGATAAATCTTCTTGAACCATAGCTGTCGAGATCGAGAACCGAGAATTTAAAAAAATATATTTGTCAAATAAAGCAGTAGCGCGGCGGAAGGGTGAGCCGGACAGAAAGAGAACCATATTTGGGAAAGCTGGATAACTCCTCTGCATAGACATAAACTAACATTAGTTTATGTTATTTCCTAAGTTTATTTTCTAGAAACAGCAGAAACTTTGTTCTTATTAGTTAGAACATAATATGCTTTAGTGATTTTTTTTAACGTTATACAAACATTGTTAAATTCTGTAATAGCTGGACTTGGGGAAGCCTTCATAATGATTATATGTATACTATTATATGTGTTTTTTTTATATATATAAATATACAATATTTGGCAAAATCTGAATTGGATTTGTATCATATGTGCCTTCTTACACCCTCTCCTGAAAAAAAAATATCAGAATGGGTCCCCCAAACTTACAGGGAAATCGGCGCCCTTGAGCATGAGCCCTAGTATTTCTCTTATTTCTCTCCCCACCCCCTTTTTTCAGTTGCACCCAAGTTTCGCGTTTTGCACCAGAATGGTTAAAAAGTTTTAAGATCTTATATTTTGGGGGCGAAGTTAGTGGTAGCCCCCCCTTAGTCAAAATTTTCGAAAACAGATAATGTACCGGTCTGCACCGTTTTCCACCCAAGTTTCGCGTTTTGCACCGGAATGGTTAAAAAGTTATAAGCTTCAAATTTGTGTGAGGCCTGCACCGTTTTGCACCCGAGTTTCACGTTTTGCACCGCAACGATTAAAACGTTATAAACTCTTCTGTTTTGGGGACCCAAGTTAGTGGTAGAGCCCGCTCAAATTTTTCGGAAACAGATAGTGTACAAGTCTGTGCTCGTTTTGCACCATTTTGCACCCAAGTTTCGCGTTTTGCACCGGAATTTTTAAAAAGTTATAAGCTTCAAATTTGTGTGAGGCCAAGTTAATAGTAGCCCCCTACAGCAAAATTTCAAAAATCAGGCAGTGACACATAGTGCAACAGATTGCAATCGTTCTGCACCGTTTTGCACCGCAACTAGTGGCGTAGGTAAGGGGGGATATATCCCCCCCCCCCTTGACTCTACCTATATGAAGTTGGGAAGATAATATTTCCTCATGAAATTGAATTAAGTTATGTTTAGAAGCACGTAATTGTTAGTTAAAAAATAACGTTGATTGTAAGTACAGTAACACTACTATGATTTATGTCCACTCCTATATAATAATTGTTTGTTAATTCTAAATAAATAAAGAATCGTATTGTATATTCTGCGTTGTAGTTTCACAATTAGGTGAATGTGGTAAATAGCCTTCAGGACAACCAGTAAAATAAAAATTCAAAAACTTGAAAAAGTAGACCATACGTTTAAACAACAGCTTTCTGTGACAATCATATCGAAAGCGCCGGTAAAAAAAATGTATAAATAAAAATAGAGATTTCAAGAGAGTAATGAAAATATCGTAACTGATAGAGTCAACGAGGGTAGATCGGAGAAAATTTTAAATATCTTCGCACCAGTGGTTGAAGCAGATATTTTGTACGTAGAGAAGAAATAACTTTAACATACATTATAGATATGAACGAAAAATAGAAATTTCACAACACTGGGAAAGTGTGGTGCTATTAAGATACACAACGATGTAAGATCTAATGTAGTTTTGGTAAACTTTATTTTGTATTGAGCTTGTTAGTAACTTTTGACTTTGGCCCGTCGCGATTAAGTGAGTGCTTGTTAAAATCGACTCGAACCGCGACCTTGAAGACGGTCGTCCGATGCCTCAGACCACACTACTACACTACTACCGCATTCGGCTATAAGGAGAGAAAAATCTATCCATTAAAATCAAACGATTGAAATCTGCAATCAAGTTTCAATTAAGGAATTTGTTGTCCGAATATGCAGTGGTTTTCTGCATTAGCGGATGAAACTATTACCAACATGGGATATTTTCCATTGTTCGTAGCTATGTCAATGATGAATATGTAGCATTTAAAAAAAATAAGTTTGTTCACGTGACTTGGTAACAACCTGGCAGAACTTCCCCTAACATGGTGTTCGAAGCAGAGTTGTGAAAAAAGAAGGTCGAGACTTAACGAAAACAATTTATCAAATCTGATAGATCTTAGTGTTAATTACGGGTTCTTATTTTCATAAGAATATGATCGTGATAGCAGTTTGCTGGGAAATTTTTAAATGTTCAAGGCACAATGCACTGTAAAAAGTGGAAACACGAAATGGATGAAAGTTACTCCGCTTTATGGAGTAATAAAAGTCTAAAATTAGCGTTTTGTTGTATTTACTCTTAAATGTGAATATAGTGTAAGGCTTTTAGTTGAAATATTGGTAAAATTAACTTCATTTTAAAGTTAATTTTCTTTGTAATAGCTTAACGTTAACTGAAAATAGGTTGAAACTGGCCAAAGTGATTTGTCCGTGAACGTTCAACTTATTTTACGCTTAAAGCTCGGTCATTTTCTAATCGAAGTGTAAGATAAACAGGCAATTTTGAGGTTACGTACTTTTGTGGATGAAGTTTAAGCCTTAGTTGATTATTTTATAATCCAGTAACAGGAGTAACGTTACTTGTTTGTCACTGAACGCCCCGCCATTTTGAGTGTTTATATTGCCTTTACACTGTGAACAATAAACAGTTCACTGGTGGACCGAGAACGGCAAGGATTGCATTGACGGAAAGATAAATTAAGGTATAACTCTTTACACTGTAGCAAACGTATCTATCCTTTTTTCACGAGACATTCCTCGTAGTAAAATAAAAAACGTGTTAACGATTAACCTACTCCGCAGTAAAATCCTAGTTATAGATATCACTCGGAAAGCCAAAAACACCAACTGCCTTCGTAGCTAAGGGGCAAGAGCGTCTGACTAGTATGCTTGTGGACCCTGGATTGAAACCCGGCCACTTCAACTTATATATATATATATATATATATATATACGCGTTTTGAAATTTTACAGAAAGTAAAACGTTCAACCGATAACTGGCTAAATATAGGTTAATCCAAAAAGTGGAGGCCGCTCAGCTGCCTCCATTTTTTGGGATGAACGTTGTGTCGTCTATTTTTACAGTGTGTGACAGTACCCTGCTGCAATTTAAATGTATTGTGCACTTCAATGTGGGGTATTTAAGACAATTCATATTTGACTGATATTGAACTGTTTAGGAACAATTGGAACACTTATTTTTTATATATATATATCCGCTTACGGACAGGCATTTTTGTAGAATTATGAAGAATGCAAATATAGGCCTAGACCTAAAGCATAAAGAAATTACTAAGTATGAGAGAACAGATATAACTCAAGATTTTTAAAAAATATCCTAATTCGTGTTCGAAGAAATTGTTCAAATTTCTTTATGGAACAATATCACAAGTTCAGATTGAAGGCATGTCATATGTATTCAAGCAATTTCTAATTTATTTCCTGTTTTTATTCGATTGGATTAGTGTTTCCCTACGACTAACTGTTATGCAGATTCTTACAAAAGGAACACTTTCACTTTCAAGTAAACTTAGGGAACTGTAGACACGTCGATTTCCTTGAAACCCCAGGAAAATATAGTGTAAGTGAAAATATTTGGAGCCCTGTTTTCCGTTGTTGCTCACAAAACGATTTACAAAATGTTTTTTAACCAATCTTCCCACCTGAAAATCACGAAAAATGATAAAGTTCATGACTATATTAAAATTGTCATAACTTCGTCGATTTTCATTGGATTTGCACGATTTTTTTTTAATTTGAAGGGGAAACAGTCCTCTATAAGAGTGATAAGTTTAATTTGTCATTACAGTTTATAGTGAAACCGACTTCCCTACCGTTTCGGTTATGTTATAGCTTTTTTCAAGCGATTTCCTAGTACTATACCCATTACCCATGCACTGAAATATATTGTCCATATTGATAATATATTATATTGTCAATATATAATATTTTGAAAATATACTACTAATTACTGTTTTACTAAATTATAAAAAGAACTTTTTCTGGTTCAATTACTATTTTGTGTTTCGCAATGTTCATATAAAATCTATAAGAGCAGTTTTTGAATATACAGGGTGAACCCGAAAGATGTGGAAAAACTTCAGGAGGTGATTTCTGAGATCAAAACAAGAAAAAAAAGTCCTCTGGCAATTTTTCGAATTTCGCTTCGTGTAAGAGATACAGGGTTGTCAACTTGGAATCCAAAACCGACTGTTGACAATTGTAACTGAACAGAAAGAAGTGGAAAAACTTTGGGAGATGCTTTCTGAGATCAAAACAAGACAAAAAGCTCTGTGGCAAATTCTCGAATTGCGCTTCGTGTAAGAGATACAGGGTTGCCAACTTGGAATCCAAACCGTAAGCCATAGTGCTGTTACCGCCCATTCAAATAATTTTATCTTATCTTATCTTGGAATCCAAAATCGACTGTTGACAATTGTAACTGAACTGAAAGATGTGGGAAAAGTTCAGGAGGTGATTTTTGAGATCAAAACAAGAAAGAAAGTCCTTTGAAAAATTTTCGAATTCCGCTTCGTGCAAGAGATACAAGGTTGCCAACTTGGAATCCAAAATCGACTGTTGACAATTGCAACTGAAGAGAACGATGTGGACAACCTGCGGGAGTTAGTTCTTGATACAAAACAAGAGGAAAGCAAGCAAATAGGTTGCATCATTTCGGATGTAGAGTTGGCCGAAGGTGAGGGAAAGTGAAGGTCAGACCGGTGTAGGTCGGATACCAACAACAGCAGAGGTGGCTGTCCAGGGCAACGTGACACTGTGCGGACTCAGGCTGGAACATTCGACAGGGTACGTCAGTCATTGATTCGACGTGTGAATGCTTGCATTGAAAGCCATAGGGACATTTAGAACATTTACTGTGATTAAACTAGAGGTAAGTAAGCTATTGCTGTGTTGTACGTATGTTGGCTACAAACTTACTCTTACTGAGAGCGAAGCCATAGTTACTCTACAGCCTACAGATTATCATTCGTGCTCCGCGTGTCTCGCATGACTTCGCCCATCACCTCTGTGTTCGCTATCCTTATCTTCTCAGTCATTCCCTTTGTGAGCATTTGTCGTAGTTGTCCACATTACTTGTTACGAGCGAAATTTGCGTAGAACATGCGACAGAACCTTCAACTACCAGGCTGCTCCTACTTACTGAGACACCCCTGTCTGCGAAACTATGTATAGTACAGATTGTCATGATGTTTGTATGTTTCCTGTTTGGATGTCTGGAATCACTTCCCGCAGTTTTTCCACATCTTTCTGTTCAGTAACAATTGTCAACAGTCGATTTTGGATTCCAAGTTGGCAACCCTGTATCTCTTACACGAAGCGGAATTCGAAAATTTGCCAGAGGACTTTCTTTCTTGTTTTGATCTCAGAAATCACCTCCTGAAGTTTTTCCACATCTTTCGGGTTCACCCTGTACTTTGCAATTCTTAAATATAACATTCATTTTTAAAAAAATCTTAAATTATTCTATTTTTCTTTATCTTGCCTCTCAGATTACATATTTCTATGGCTAGAACATAGATTTTTATTTCAGACGCAGTTTTTACTAAATCAGCATTTAATAAAAGTTTTGAAGAATAACGACAAAACAAAGGATTTAAATTTTCTATATGTTTTCATAAACACACCTTATCTACAGGTTCGACAACTTTGATAATCTATTAATGATAATTATACATAAACTATCAAGCGTTATATTATTAATCAATTATTGCCGCTGATTTTTTAATAATATATATCGTCTTACAGTACGTTAAATTTTATGTATATTTAAAATACTCAATAAAGACTGTTTTTCCAACTTTTTTTTTATTTTTTTGGTCAATTTTTGAATAAATAATAAATCCAATTTGATCTTCAATAAATAAATATATATATACGCTAAAAGAACTTCTCTTACATTTTTATATAAACATTTCGAAATACAAAGTAATAATGTAAAATAATAATAGAACAAGAAAATAAATTAGTAAAAAAGTAATTACTAGTATATATTCAAAGTATTATATATTGACAATATATTAGCCATATATTAGTAATATATTGTCAATATATTGCGAATATAATATGGCCAATGTATTCGTATTTCAGTACATCAGTGTAGTACTATGGAATTGCTTGTAAAAGCTATTTTACAATAACCAAAACGGTAGGGAAGTAGGTTTCACTATAAATTGCAAACTTATCAGTCTTATACAGGATTGCTTTCCCTTCAACTTAAAAAAAAATCGTGCTAATCGGATGAAAATGGACGACGTTATGACAATTTTAATATAGTGATGAACTTCGTCATTTTTCGTGATTTTCAGGTGAAAAGATTGGTTAAAAACATTTGTCAATTATTTTATGGACAAAAACGCAAAACGGGGCTCCAAATATTGTCACTTGCACTATACTTTCCCCTAGGTTTCAAGGAAAACTTTTTCTTTCTACCAGTACCGAAATCAACACCGTGTGTTGTGTTGATTTAACACACAAAAGTGGTAGTCACGCTGGGACACCGCATTGTGCTGAATTAACACAGCTATTTTTTACTGTGTACGCTATGAAAATACTTTACTGTTAATCGGTCCGCAAGCTAAAATGAGTGTAATCCAAAAACTATGAATTCTAACTGAAAAGTAAAATGAGGCGGGTCACCAATTAACTGGTCGCTCTCCCCGAAAAAAAAAAAGAACCTTCTTCTAACAATTTAAATATTGTGGTGCAAAACTACCGCAGTGCGATTCCACAACACTATATATTTCTCCTTTTTAAAATTTGACTAAGGGGCTGTCATTTTCTACGCCCGTAAAATATATGTGCTTATAATTTTTTATCTGTGGCAGTGCAAAATGTGATACTTGAGTACAAAACGGTGCAAAACGAGTGCAATCTATTGCCCTATATGCCACTGCCTGATTTTTTAAATTTTGCTGTAGGGGGGCTACCATTAACTTGCTCTCCCCCCCCCCTTCCCAAATTTAAGAGCTGATAATTCTTTAACCATTGCGGTGCACAACGAGTGCAGACCGGTACACTATCTGTTTTCGAAAAATTTGACTGAGAGGTACCATTAACTTAGCCCTCAAAATAGAAGAGCTTATAACTTTTTAACCATTGCGGTGCAAAAACGTGAAACTTAGGTACAAAACGGTGCAAAACGATAGGTTATTTATTTCTAAAATTTGGTGGGGTGGGGTGGAGGGGCAAGTTAATGGGCCCCACTGACACCCGTTTCAAGCGGCGCGGAATACGTACCGACAAACAAACCACTATGCAGCGTTGATAGTGACTGCGCTGAAGGAAGCCTTAGCAACGCGTTTGTGGCTGTCTTTGAAGCTTCTAATTTATTTCTAGTATTCACCAATGCTCTTTTAGAAGCACTATTAGTAGCCTCGACTGAAAGCACTCTGATGAAGAAACAGAGAGTCTGCCAGAATATTTTGTTTGGAGAGGCGCAAGGATGCAAGTAGAGTTTTGCAGGATGGGGCTAAAAAAATTCGGTGTTGACCCAGCATCGTGAGGATAATTGGGGAGCTGCTGTGAATAAAAGACAGTGGCGATCACAATGAGAGCTTCGGCTCTCCTCTCCCAACCCGTCTGGTCAGCGTGGGAGCAGTAGACCAACTCCTCCCTTCGGGGAGAGGCCTCATCCACTAGTGGATTGAATATTTCTGTGATTTATATATATATATATATAAATGGTGGGGTACTTGAAAATTTGGGGTGTGATCCCCCATTGGGAGAACGTGTCAGTTCTAGTCTCCAGTTTAAAGTTTTAAAGCAACGATCTTCAACAAAAGATGGCAGCACTATTTCCGTATATGTTTAATGTATTTTTATTGTTTCACAAAATTGCAATTCTACTCCTACAAATTCAAGCCTTGAGAGTGAAATTCTAACTTTCAGGGAAGAAAGTTTATAACCAATATAAGAGTTCGATCAATGTCGATTTTTTTTTCGTTTTTCTTCATTGTTAAAATCGTTTGATTGTTGTTGTAAATAACAAAAAACCTATAACAATGAAGCTCTTTCAACAATGAACAAAAACAAAAATTAAATATCAGCACTGAACGAACTCTTTGAGTTGGTTATGAACTTTCTTCCCTGAGAGGTTGAACTCTCTAGACTTGAATTTGTAGGAGCAGCATTGCAATTTCGTGCAACGATAAAAATACATTAGACATATACGGAGGTAGTGCTGCCATCTTTTGTTGGAGATCGTTGCTTTACATTAACCTTAAGAACGGTCGAATAGATCAAAATCGCTAATCTCAAATCTGAAATCAGTTTCTTTCTTCCTGCTTTCGTTGAGGTGCTAGTCTGCGTTACGGACAGACGGACAAAGTGACATTAAAGAAAACGAAACTTTGGGGTTACGTCTACTAAAAACAAAACAAATGTTGCTTCGCTTTAAAACGGTATTTGGTTAGACAAATGGCTTTTAAAAGAACTAGAGCTGGTAAATCTCTTAAAATATAGCCAGCTGTTTCTATCCTTAAAAGTTATTCTTTCGTCTGATTTCGTATGATAATAATAAATGTATGAATCGGAAAATAAAAGCATGTGTGTTCTTGCTTATCTTATCATAATATCTAAGAGCATCCACGCTTTTATTTTCCGATTTTTACTTTTAGCCCATTTTTCTTTCCTAAAAAAAAAACATGTTTTTTTAAAAAAAAAATCATTTTTTATTTTATTTAAAATAATCCTTTTTTAATTTATTTTATTTATTATTCTTTTCAGGTTATTTCGGTGTTTATACTTTTCCTTCTGCTAATATTTTGTGGCCCACATTCTAAAGTGTTTTGCAACCAGCCAAACCCAGCCGCGGTGCAGGCTAGTATTTATTTTAGGATAAAGTCTGTAATGACAAAATATTAAAATATGTTTCAAAAGTATATATATATATAGAAATATATGAAAGTAACAATGGAATGTTGTATTGTCACCCGACTTAACGTCGCTGCGCAAAATTTCATCATTGTATGACGTCGGGAAATGTGTTAAATTAACGTTGCAAGATTTGTACCAGAGATGAAACATTATTACAGAGTAAGTTAATAAAAAGAGTGAAAAAAAATAAAAGATAAAATGAATTTTATGGGCGGTGGCAGCATGATTTCGTATCGTATAGCGACACACTGACCTTGTTGTCTAGCAGCACTGATCTGCTTTGGCGCGAACTCTATTGAAAAGTTTCGAGAAACACCAACAGGTGGATGCTACCAATCGTCGATACTAGTTCCATCTAGCGTTTGAGAATAAAATAACTAACCAGAAAAGGTCTCTTTAATGTTAGTCTGAAGTGACGATCTCAAACGATAGATTGCAGCTCGGTCTTAACACTACGTAACGCGCTACCTTTTGCCCTTGCACAAAATTTCAATGTTGATTCTAGAAATTCAAAATTACGGAGTTATATATAGGTTTTCGAGAGCAAAGTTCATAACCATGCACAGTGGTCCAGACACCCTGAAAAATCTGTCCAAAACCTCAAAAATTAAGTTGTGAAAATAACACCGACGTCATGCCTATTTCAAAACAGAAGGTCTATTGTAATCAAAATATGTACAGTTAAAAATATGATTACACCCATAGTACGTTAGGCGCTCGCAAAGTTGCAGTTTGGTTTGTGAATATTGTATTTCGTAATCGTTAGGAGTAGCGAGTATAAAATAATTTGCGTGTGTAAAAAACTACGTACTCATTTCTTTTGGAAGAAACTATTTTTGTATATTATCCCTTACATCATGAACTACGCATACATGCGTCTAACATTGGTCAGGACATTGCTATAGATTTTAAATGTTACGTAATCTGAGAATGAGGTAAAACCCTCAGAACTGAAGATACGTTAAATTTTCTCGTGGAGTCATAAAGCGAGTTCCATGTCGTTCCGCCAAGTTTCCTTCTTCATAGGTAAGTTCAATAGTCTAATTTTTAGAAACTGCAAGTAATTCCTGCTCATTTTCGCTCCTTTGTAAAACACGGGTTTGTGAAGGATCAATATTGTTTAATTTTTTGCACTTGTTTTAGTTGTTAATCATGTAATTAATCGTAAATAATTTTCTTTAGAGATAATGAATTCAAAGAATGAAAAGCAGCATCTACACCACAAGGAGATAATGAGATCAGCAGAAGAACTCTCTCTTAACTTCTGGAAAAAGTGAAAGGAAGCCAAGAGAATGAAAAGCAGCATCTACACCACAAGGAACAAGATCATCTCCAGAATTTGAGGGAAAATTCAAACAAGTTGCTGAATTCTATTGTCAGCTTTTCGGCAAACTGCCCAGGTGCAACGGAAACAATGAACAACTCTGAAAGACATCAATGTCCAAATCGTGTGTAAAACCCATCCGATAGATCACTGTTTAAAGATAAGCTCCTATCGTGCCGCATGCTGAATCGAAAAAATGGTTTCTGGATAAATACAAATGCTTTGCACTTAAAAACCTAGAAGTCAAGGGGTGTTTTAAAGCCATTTTAAACCCATTCCAGCAGTTCACAGCTAGCAAGAGGCTAAAACTACACCAAATGTGTTCACAGTGAACCTGGTATCCTTTTCTGTATTTTTCTTTCTCTTAACTCCTAATTAGCATTTATGACTAATATAATATAGTATTCTCATTACTTTTTCTTATACCACTACTTTGTTGCCAATTCATTCAAGAAGTCAAAGGAAAACAAGAGTTTTGGCCAGGTTTTCAGGGACCACTGTGCCATGTAAAGGTTTGTACCGATGCCAATACTTGATTTTATGGATTGTATTGTTCAACTAGCTTCATTGTTTTAGGTTCGTGTATTCAATATGACAATGCAACTATTTCAACAATTTATTATTGCATATTCGAAGAAAACAACATTCGTATAATGCATTCCATATAGAATACGCATTAAAATTAAAATTAAAATCCCATTTTATTTTAAAAATTGAAATGGCCAGAATATGTAGAATTTAAACCTTTGGCTACATTTTAGAATAAATTTACCAGTAACACTGTCTCATTTCAGCCATATGTAGCCTAAATATTGATCCAGTAGGGATACATTCTTCATTTTAATTTTCTTTCTTAAAATTAATATTGTATATCATTCAAGCCATGTATTGTGTTTCAGATTATTTCTCGTAGATATGTATTTAATTGTGAAAATTATTGTGTTGTATGTTTCCAGCTAATATATTTCATTGCGTTCTGGTGTATTGACATATCACTCATATGTCTCTGAATCAATATGAATAAAAATTTCCGTTTCTATAATCTATGTAGTTAAAATATTAGTTCACTTCGTCAACCAGGAGCGTATAACGGCGGTGTCTTGGAAGTCTGGCTTATTCCAATTTTCAATTTGTTTCAATGATATTATACATATCCGCACTTAACTTGGCATAAACATTATTGTACACAATAGAAAGGTAGTGTGTGTGTTCCCGTCTATAAGTACCCCAGTTGTCAGTGTCGCCAACCTATATTATAAAATGAAGGTTTTATCTCTGAGATGCTATCAAAGGACCGGAGTCTTCGCGATTGTTTGTACAGTAGACGCTCTTTAATCCGACATTCTATAAACCGGCACGGTCTATTATCCGGCATCGGGCGAGCAACTTGCGTTCGACTCGGGCGCTCACTGACCTTGTACGCAACGTCGCGCCATTGCGCTGGGTTGTAACCGTCATGTTCTTTGTCATCTGCTGTTCGTCTGTGTTGCACACAGTTATACAGTGATGTTTACAACTATTGTAACCGTGTTTCCGTTCGCTTAGTGTTTCTCGTGATTGTGGGTGTTCAGTAAAATTATAGACGTTCGATTATCTTGCAAAATCGGTCAACCGGCATGGCCGCGATCCCGACCGTGCCAGATACTGTAGACTCGCAGATCTAACTTGTTTTGGTACTACAAGCGATAACTATAATTAAAAATATGTATTCAATTATCTAGTGATTTTTTTACACGAGTGAGTATAGTTGAAATTGGCGTTTTCCCGCCAAAGAGAAAGCATCTAATGAACCAGTTCTTTCCGATGATTTTGACGACTTCTTGATTCTAGTAGCTACAAATCTTTCAGGATCCCCAATTAGAACGATAGTGTTACTACGGAAGGAGTAAAGAATGAGAAAGCAACAAGGAGTACAGTATTATTACTTAAACATTATTCATAGAGCACATTTCAGTTGGTGTACTTTAGCCTCGTAATCACCGGTGCTTATATTAAAGCTTCGCCAACTACATCCAATAATGATCAAACTGGAAAAGCATGCAAGAACCAATCAAAAGTTTATTTATTTCAGGTATAAACCGTAGGAGAGTTGCATCTTTTATTCTACAGTGCAGAACTAGTCACGAAGTAGCTACTTATATTTTGTTTACTTGCAATTTGTAATTGAACAATTGGCCGAAAACGAAAAAGGCGGGAATCGGCTTGTGAATTGTCTTAATTTCACCAACAGAGTCATAATCACTTTCCCAGTTTCTTCTGCGAACTGTCACATTAATAAATGATAAAACATTTAAATATACGCGTATATATTTTTATATATATCAAATCTTCTATTAGATCTAAAATGAAACGAGAAATCCTGTTCTCGTAGAAAAGGAAAGATAAAATAAAAAGTCGTCCAAGTAACACCGAACAATTTATCTCTATGAAATATAGGCCTACCGCAACTTCGTTAAGAAGGGCGATTTTTCTTGTTGTAAGTGCGACCTACACATGGACTGAACGCACCTTAGAAAGTAATAAAAGCGTTTCTGAAACAGGCTTTTTCCGAAAAAGAACAAAAAAGCAAACAAACAAACAAAAAAAAAAAGGAAACACACTACTACCTACACTGACCACAAACGCATGTGTGCCAACATTTAAAATTCACATGAATTACTGCATCATTTGTTCCTTATTTCCTCAAGGCATCTATCTCCCCTCTTCTGTCTCCGTTCTTCTCTTATTGTGAACTATTTGATAAATGGCAATAGCAAGAAGATCCTTTGACCGCTAATAAATTCAGGTAGGATGTTATTAATCAGATACTTTTCAGGAATACCACTCTCAGAATTACTACCGTTGTCGTCCACATATTTAGCAAAAGATAGCTCCAGGTTTGGTTTCAAAGCTCTATGATTCTAACATAATGTTAACAACTTGGGAAGGTACAAAACAACGTTTCAACTTTGAAACATCCTAACAACACACATACTCACAAATTCAGTAGTCGGATTAAATTCAGCAGCTGTAGGCATTGCCAGTTACTATAAATTGTTGCAGTGTTTCCACGACATAATAATTACTAGCTTTACTGTGTATTTTGGTTTGATGAAATATTGGATACTGTAAGCTGTGAGCTCAAGTTAATCATTCTTGTAAAAAAAAAAAGAGTTGTTTGATGTTTATAAATCAGCTACATACTGCCAAGATTTCAAACTCTTAGAAGTATAATATTCATAAATACGCAATAAATTTTGTCCTAAGATTTGTGTTTTTTCTTAGGTCTAGTTATAAAATATGTTAAGCACATGTGTACAGGGTAATTTTCCAGACAAAAGCAATTATAATGTATGTTGTATCTTACAGACTAATTTTAAAGGCACGGTAAGTGTTTTTCTTTTCGGTAATAATTTTTCAACTTTAAAATTATCTTTAAAAAATGCGTAGCTATTAGTTTCAAAACTGATTGCAAAGACTCTCCTGATCTATACTGCTCTTTGAATGACTTTTTCTGTAGTGTGAAAGTATTACAATGATTACTGTGCATGGATATCATTTTGTGAACAAAATATTTATGTGAACAATTAATTTCTCCAGGTTAGTCGTCACTTGTCACTCAGTCATAAACTGTAAGGAAAGGCACGACATTTTTTTGGAGTTAATTCGAAAATTCATAACCTGTAAGTTTATTTCCCCCCTAACTTTCATATGTCCAAGCAGATTTTTGGTTAATGACAGGAAAATTTTAGGGCCATGGGACCTCTAGCCGTCTGACTACGAATCCATATTTGTCTACCTGTAAGAAGATATTTGTACTTTGTGAGGAATATATACAGAAGCTCCCTTCTGTAAACGAGATCTATCAGTATGTTAATGCACAGACAACGATAGCTCATATATCTATATATGTTTGTGTGTCAATCTAAGGCATCCCTCGTCTATTTCGATCAGAAAGATTATATCGATCAGAAGATACAACAGATCAATATGTCATGAGTTGCAAGATTCCCCCCTCCCTCCCCAATGTTAATAGAGTGAAGACTGAAAAAAAATCCCACAAATCATGATCGTATTGACGTACCTCGCCCCGATCGATCTAACCCCTTGATCGAAGACCCGGGCTATCCTATCTATAAACAAGGTATACTGGGCTTAATTAACTTAGATGAATAATTGTTGCTTTGAAATTGGGACGATTTTCGATCGATTCCTTAAGCCGATCACTTTAGCTTAGCTTTTTCCTGATTTTATTGCCCTGGCTTCTAGTCCCACTTACGCCAGCCTTGCTAATTGAAGTTTTCCAGATATTTTCTCTGTCTCACTAAATATCGTTTTCTCACTGACTGGAAATCTTGCGAAGTTCCCGACTACAATCACCACAAAACTTTCAGCATAAGATGAAAATCAGAAGAAAGTAACGGGTGTTGAAAGCTATGTTTCGCAAGTTTCTGCATGCCATGGAACATGGTAAATACAACTGGGTAGAACACCTTTAATGTACGCAAACAAATATCAACACAGACCAATTTTCAGCGAGCCTTGCACAACTAAATATTTCATCAGAGACCAATTACAGCAACGCGTATGTTTTGAAGGAACCGAACTTGTCGTAGTTAATCGTGCTTTCATAAAAAGTTGAAAAAAAAAAAACTTGCAGGTAGAAAAACAGAAAGTTCGGGAAGTCAGGGTCCCCGGATAGTCCCGCCCTGATGTATGATCTACTAGCGACTTCCGCATGCATCCGTGTATCCATACAACTACAGTCTCTGTCGTGTGTGTGGATGCTACAATTTCTATCTTATGGAACACATTTACCTTGTATCGGAGATAACAAATAAAGGGGAGGGGAACCAGAATATTCAGTACTGTATATTATGTAAAAAAAAACTGAATCAGTTCTAACTACTGTTTTCTTTACCTGGTAAACCACGCATGCGTAAAGGGTGGAAAAAACCCCAGGTAAAAGGTCTGTATTGATTCTAATTAATCTGTTGCGCATTCATAATAACAAATCTTTTTGTTACATGCAAATCACTCATCACACATAAAACGCATAGCGCGTGCGCGAAAGTCCGGAGAAGCTGCTAAGTACTGTTGCTCTAGCTGAAACGAGACTAAAGAAAGGGCTATGGATGTTAGTAACTTACCTAATTTGTAGACACGTAATCGTTTTCTTAATACATATAAAAACACGTACATGCACATAAAAACTGTTTTGTTTATTACCAAGAAACTCTTTTTTTTTTAAAAAAAAAATACCAATTTACTGTTTAACCAACTTTAGCCTAGAAGTTACGTTTCGTGGGTTTTTATTTTCTCTTTTGGTGGGGTATGAATGATATGTAATTGTCCTTTTCGTTTCTAATGTATGTTAGTTGCATATATTCCTAGAGAGCTAATAAGATTGTTTTTGTTTAGATCTGTGCTATTGTAAAATGTTTAAAGTAGGTGTTCAATATGTTTTTTTCATTAATGGAATGTCGAGCTTGGCTTGTAGAGGGCCTACCCTCGTGTAACGCGGGTATTTTGTTGATAGTTTGACTATTTTGTTCTGAAAAGTTTGGAGTTTCCTTGTGTGTATATCAGCGGTATGTGCCCATGCTCAGGGTGTAAATTACGGCCGGAAATGGGGTAATAACACCCCTCTGGAATGTAGGCCCATTTATCTCTGGCTGCTGACTTGAATTCACTGTCCCAAGCGGGATGATATTTTCCCCCTCTATCACATTATAGCTTTCTTTTTACATTTGATGCATAAAACATCATTTCTTGTTAAATGTACAGTACAGTGTTAAACGTACACACTTGAGTCAACATACTATTTACAGTTTGACCTATTATATAACTCAACTAAGAGTGATACATTCAAGTTCTATTAGTATATCTGTGTAGTATATTTTTGTACTTGTATACAAAAATGAGTACTTTCAGTAGGCTTCTCCTGCTACCTGCTTCTCCTCGCTTTTAATCAAGGTACCAAAGCTGCTCGAGACATTTGTGTTATGTCCAGAGAAGGCGCGATAACTGAAAGAACTTCACTGAAATGGCTTTCCTGGTTCAAGGATGGAAAATCCGATCTTACAGACTTCTCGCGTTCTTGCCGATCTGTTCAGTTCAGTGAGGTTCGATTGCACCAACTCATCCACGAGCATTTGCACCACATCCACCAGAAAATTCGCCCAACAGATGGGATGCTTTTATGATGCCGTCACCCGTCGTCGTCTGCTTAATATTCAGAAACTCTGTACATGGGTGACACACACTTTAAACGAAAGAAACAAACTACAATGAAATTATCTCCTCCAGTTTGCTCGCTCGACACCAAACTACTCGTGGACATGAAACGAGATTTCTGTACCGCATCGTTACTGGCGAGCAGAAGGAATATCTGAGTCCAGACTAGCAAGCAACACTTCGAACCAAGGCAGAGCTGCTTCACGCAAGATCTGCGTTTTGTAGGATTGGGAAAGCGTAATTCATTCCAACCTCTTTGAGAACAGCACTACGGTCAATACAGAACTTTACGTTCAACAAATGCATCGTCTAGACGAGGCAATCCAACACGGTGTGCTTCTACAACACGACAACGCTCACCTCCATGTCGATTATAATTATCTGGCCAAACCTGCTATTCAAAAGTTCAGTTGAGAAAATCTACCCCACGCATCGTATTATCCTGATCTAGCGCCGTCAGGTTATAATCTTTTAGCGCCGCTATCTATTAATCTGCGATACGTTTCCTTCAACAATGATGTGAGGCTGAAAACGTGGCTTGAGGAATTCTCCGAATCAAGGCTCGGTCATTCTATAGCCGAGAGATTGACAAGCTAGTGAGTGGAACATTGAAAAGTAGTCATGAATAATTGAACAATGACAACAAAAGGACTCACAGCAGAGATGTTTAAATGAAGAGGTGAAAAGATGAAAGATCGAATTGCCAAATTATTCTCAATGTGCCTGAGAAAGAGAGAAATGCCGTCAAGTTGTAATAATGCTGTTATCATTTTGTTGTACAAGAAAGGGGACTAAAAATGCGTCGAAAACTACAAACCAATTAGTTTACTGTCAGTTCTATATAAAATGCTAACCAAAGGTATTTTGAATAGTATTGAACGAGACTTAGATTTTAACCAGGGAAGGGAACAAGCTGGATTTCGTCGTGGATTTAGCACAATGGACCACGTACAAACATTGAATGAAATTATGGAAAAGACTAATGAATAAGAACTTACACTATGGCTGGAATTCATAGATTTTGAAAAAGCTTTCGATTCGGTCTCCTTACCAGCAGTACATAAATCACTTGAACATCAAGGCATCGAAATTGCATACATCAAGTTACTGCGAAACATTTACTCGGCTGCTACATCTGTCATTAGACTACATCAAGAGAGTGAAATTTTTAAAGTTGGAAAAGGGGTAAGGCAAGGAGATTTAATTTATCCAAAACTGTTTTCAGTTGTCCTGGAAAGAATGTTTCAAAATTTAAACTAGGATGAAGTTGGAATAAAGATCAATGGCGAATATCTTCATCACCTACGCTTCACTGATGATATAGTCCTGTTTGTGTCAAGCGCAGAAGAACTACAAACTAGAACGGATGAGCTGTGTAATGAGAGTTCGAAAATAGGACTTAAAATGAATTTAAGAAAACGAAAGTAATGTACAATCAACATGCTGAGAACAAGAAAATAAAGATGCACAGAGAGACAATAGGCATAGTTGTTTACCTAGGCCGGAGCAAAACATCGAATGCCAAGTTGACGGATGAAGTAAATAAAAGCTGTAATATGGCGTGGAGTTCGTTTGCAAGACTACGCTTTATTTTCAAAAGCAAACTACCAATGTATCTCGAGCGTAAAGTTTATAATCAATGTGTTTTACCTGTAATGATGTACGGCTGTGAAACTTGGACATTGAATGCGCAAACGACTCAAAGATTGAGAGTCACACAAAGAGCAATGGAGATTGCATGCTAGGAATAACCAGGAGGGACAGGAACACAAATGAATGGATCGCGCACAACAAATGTAGAAGAAATAATCAAGACTGCGAGGAGGATGAAGTGGAGATGGGCCGGTCAAATAGCTCGACGAACAGATGGAAGATGGACGACGAATGTACTACAGTGGATTCCTAGAGAAAAGAAACGACCGAGACGACGTCCAAATGTAAGATGGGTAGATGAAATCAAACGTTTTTCAGGAGCTTACATGGATGAGGATAACAGCAGACCGAGATGCGTGGAAAGAAAAGCCTTCATCCAGCAGTGGAAGAAAACCTCTGAATATATACATATATATATATATATATACCAGGTGTATGCATAAGTAATTTCCGGTTTACCTAAGAGATAGCGCCAGCGAAAAGTACGCAGCGTATTCATTTGACACATAAGTCATTTTGTTCGTCAGACATTAAACTACAAACACACACAAGTTGAGTCCGCCAAACACTAG
>JAGDQP010013567.1:0-47475 GCA_022664845.1 Lepisma saccharinum
TTAAGTCAAGAGAATTCAAAATGTCTACGTTAGATTTGTGTTGGAGGTTGGGTACCCTGAGTTGTACAATGCGGATAAAGAAATTTTGGACTTTGTGCAATTTAGATAAGTTGGTTTCACTAGCCAGATAGATGTATGAAAATGGATCCTGGACCTGTGTACTCGGTTCCTTGAAAATTGATTCCTTTAGGATCCGGTTCCACCCCCCCTATATAGGAGACCCCCCCCCCCCACCTCAAGAAGCTTCAATTTCCACCCTGAGTAGGACAGTCAAACTGTGAGTACAATATATGAAAATGGTTATCCTTATTATGGAGTTTATTAGAACTGAAAAGACAGGAGACTTTACAATTCATATGAACACAGTAATCGGTGTGTGTTACCTGTTATCATGCTGCAGGTCATAACTTGTATGCAAAAAGTTCTCATCTCTATGTCCAAAAAACTTTATACATAAAAATATTAAATTGAGTATATGGACAGTTACATGAAAGCATCCCGTAAATATTAGCTTTCAGTAATATTTAATAACTATTTTAACCTTTCGATACTTCTTCAAACAGATTAAAATTTAAGAGATAACTATGTTAAATTTTATGATATTTTAATTTTTAGTGCCCATATTTTGTATACAGATCTCATTTATGTTATTTCTTCAAAGAAACATTGTGTAATCACTTTAGGAAAAACTTTTGCGAGCAGTTTAAGTTGTTGCCTTTAATTTCTACCTTCATTTTAAAAACGAATCTAAATGAAAATACAATTTTATGACAATCAATTTATAGCTTGTGTGCCATTTTTGTGGCTTCTGAATGGCTTAACAACAAAAGATATGTAATTTAATGGTGAACAAACTAATTTAAAACCTTTTTTTTTTTTTTTTTTGGAGTGTTGCATTACATAAGTGGTGCACATAATTTCTCTAGAGGTTTTTCCCTTTCAGACAGAAAACTAAACATTATTTTGAGGGAACCAAAGTTGCGTCTGATAACGAAACGTGCATAAAATATATGTAATTACATATTACAACAATTTTACCAAGACTGGAATTTTCCGTGGGTTCCAAATCTGCCCTGGATATGTCACCGTCCTCACGTACTACGATATCTGTCTACATCCTGGGTGATACGAAAATAGTCTAAAAAAACCGAATGAAAACCCCAAAACTGGTCTTGCTTCTCCTCCTAAACTTCTATCAAACTTCCTCCCTCCCAAACTCCGTCTGGCAAAATCTCGACTGCATTCTTCCCTTATCCCGTCTTACCAAGTCCTTCTGCGTGAAATACATAGTGTGCATATTTTAAGACCAGGAAAAACACAGATTTATTTAACATCGAGAGCCGTATTTTGTTCACATGAAAACGTTGATTTAATCAAATTTGCAAGAATAAAACTCGAAAACGTGAGCGGATATTTAGCGTTAAATCAGTCTTCTGCTATTGGAGAAGCTACACTACACAAAAGATAACAAATCATCGTTTGCAGGATATAAACAGAATGCGCTGTCATGAAAGATTCCGTTTGCTGATATCTCAAACTTTCTCTTCTCTTTTCAATCACTGCATGTGATACGTATGTAAGCACTGGTAAAGTCTAGTTACTTCTGGATTCGCTCGTTACAACAGTCAGGTGGCCTTTAAGAAGAGAGCTAGGGGGGAAATAGGGGGAGAGGAAACTGACTGTCAACAACATGATCAGTAATCTTGTATGACAGGTTACGTGAGTTCTTTTCTATTCCCGACTTTCATTCATCCTGTCTCTCGTCTCTTGTGATATCTCAAGCTACCACATTGACAAGACAGCAGCAGCATACAAGGTTTCATATCGCAGAGGTGTTGGGTTTTTGTATCTTATACAGTTTCTAAATTTGAGGAGGCTGCCGTATCAAGGAAAATAGGGTTAAAATCTCCTCGGATTTAATCTCCCCAAAGTTTGTAAGTGTTCTTGCGGTGTAATTGATGTCGGCCCTTTGTTTGATCCAGGGTTGGGAATCCTAAACAAATTTTCGAAAACAACAAATATTTGTAGGGCTGAGATTCATAGTGGTGTAAGTCAGTCGCCATGATTACCGTACAGTCATAACTAAGCAATTTTTAAATGGCCCTAACTTCTAAAAAAAATGCACAGTTTTGAGTCAAAATAGCGTAAACAGTTCGTTTACTTCTTACTTTATGGAATTAAAAAAAATATATATCAAGGGAGGATGTGGGTTTACTAATAAAATTTTCTTCGATTTCTCCAATTTTCAGGCAGGCCTGACTTACACTACTATGATTCGCAATCCTCCATTTAATCTAAAAGTAAATGTAGATTACGACAGTTGCAATCGAGTGGCATTTTTTATTTGGTACGATACTATTTTCTTCGGTACTCTTGGTGAAGTGAGAATTATAGGAGATTTGTAATGAAGAATCATCCAGGGAGGCAGCATTAATTTCGCAAGCTGGTGCTAGCAGCAGTGCTCAAAATGGAAATTTAGAATTGACGATGGCAGTGTTTCTCAACCGCCCCACAAACAAAACTAACTAGTTCTCGGAACATTTTTTGGTGACTCAATAAAAATAAAATGACTCAGAAAAACATGACATAGCAGATGGTTTGAAACTCAGCGCTGTCTTTGAATCTGAATTTATTTATGGCCTATTAGGCATCACAGGATCAGGCTGACACGCGGTTTGGGAGAGGATATTGGAGGTAGTCGACCAAAAGTAGGTACCATCTCGTCATATGACTGAGGAAACCACCTGGAAAATCCCCAGTCTGCCGCTGGGATCTCTCCCATAAGCGCTATATGAGATCAGATACACACGAGAATTATACCCTCCCCCCCTCCTAGTGAATAATTACAACGTCAATTAATCACAATTTAATTTGAAGCTAGACAATGAAGTCCCACAGGCTCATTGAAAGCTTTCAGTGCGTCAACTTCGAAACACGGTTAGTATGCATGATTTTTGTAACTTTCACATGAATTTCCCGGGAAGGCTGTCCTAGAAGGATGCCTTCTCCTATGGAGTATGGACCACTCTATAACATATAAAAAATCATTTCAGTTTTTCGTAGATGTCCATACATTATTGTGGAATAGGCCATTACCGCCCTAGGTCCACATTACCTCGACATAATGAATATCAGGTTGGAGGTTTCTTGAAGCGGGTTTTCTCCCCAGACGATAATGATTTCCTGCTCGCTATTTCACTCAGTGCAATTTCATAAACCCAGTTGCTAGGTGCATCCGGCTGCACAAATGAATTGAATTTATTTTAAGGACTTTAGGCATTTCAAGCTCAGATCGGGATAATGTTGGGGAGAGGATGTTGGAAGGTCAGGGCCTATTTTGTACGTACCATCTCAGGATTAGCCTGGTATGATTGAAGAAAAACCTCGGTCAGTATGGTTGGCCACTGGGATCGATCCCGTGACCTCACGAACGCTGTCAACGCTCTACCACTGAGCCACGGCCACTCGGTACTGCACAAATGAGAAGACACCCTGAGTTGTCGGGAGGATATTAATTACTCGCCCCTTTTAGAGATCTACCAGAGGGGGATAGGGTATCAAGGTAGCCAGATAGTATTCTCGATGACAGGCTATCTGTTCGGAACAAGGGATTTCCGAACATTAAAAGTATTTCTTACAAGGAAACGTATCGATGTGGGTCAGAATGTCGAAAACGTGGCCAGTATTCAAAATCTTGGTCAATGGGGACACAAATTGCTATAGTGGAGTTTCAGACTTTGCTCATTACGAATCTGACATCAAAATAAAACAATCAAAATGGAGGATCCAATATGGTTAACCGAATCCCAAAAGATAGGATTAACTGAACAAAAATCTGTAAACTAGGGTGTTTGACCATGCTAATTACAAATTTGACATCAAAATTAGAAAATTCAAAATGGCATTATTATTATTATTATTATTATTATTATTATTATTATTATTATATATATAAAGTTACAAATAATATAGGAAAGAAACCTGAACAAGTTTTTTCAAAGTTTTTAGTCTTGTAATTCTTCTATTTCTTCTCCTCTCCCTTCTTTATGGACAGTTGCTTCTTCACTCTCAACCGCATATGAATTGGCCAAAATCACGTGTACCTGAAATTAATATATATTCTATACTAACTAACTCTATGGCTTATGGAACTCGCAAGTTCATCGCTGCAGTAACAAACGTTCGCCATTGGATTCTATCCTGGGCAATATCAAGCCAGTTTTCATCACGAGCACCTACTTCTCTGAGATCTCTTCTAATATTGTCCTCCCAACGACGTCTCAGTCTTCCCAATGGCCTCCTCCCATCCGGTCTTCCAACCAGGATAGAATATAACTGCGTTTTTGCCCCATCCGAGCTACATGGCCTGCCCACCTTAGTCATCGCGATTTCATTATTTTTACATCTGGTGACTCGTACAGTCCGTGGAGTTCTTCATTATGCAGTCTCCTCCACTCTCCAGTCATCTCGTCGCGTTTCGGCCCGTATATCTTTCTCAAAACCTTATTTTCAAATACACGTAATTTATGTTCATTTGCTAGGGTCGTACTCCAACTTTCGCAACCGTAAAGTATTAAAGGCAGAATAACAGTTTTGTATATTTTCAGTTTCAATTTCCTTGATATTAATCGCGATGTTAGAAGTTTTTGGACTGAATAGAAACATGCGTTCCCCGATACTAAGCGACTTTTTATTTCTTCAGTGACCTCATTTTTGCTTGTTACGTATGCTCCCAAGTATTTAAATTTGTTTACTTTCTCTATTACCTCATCCCTAATTCTTATGTTTTTATTTCCTTCATTCCCTGTGTTTCGGCTTGTTATCATGTATTTTGTTTTATCTATGTTTACCTGTAGACCTATCTCATCGCACGCTTCTACTAAGACATCGGTGTTGCTTTGTAGTGCATCTATATCATCACCTATTAAATCTACATCATCCGCGTATACAAATAGTTGATTCAAACTATTCAATGATAGTCCCTTTTTGTCCCCTTTAATTTTTAAAATCGCATATTCTAACGCAAAGTTAAACAGTAGTGGGACAAGGCATCGCCTTGCTTCAATCCGTTGCGAATCTTGAAACTATCTGAAATATTATTACCTATCAGTACTCTGCTTATGGGGTCGTTGAGTCTTCACTAGTTGAACCAATTTTTTCGGAATTCCAAATCGTATCAGGATACTGTATAACTTTTCCCTTTTGATAGAATCATATGCTTTCTTAAAATCAATGAATAGCTGATGAACCGTCCCATTGTATTCCCATTTCTTCTCCAAAATTTGTCTGAAGGCAAAAATCTGGTCCAGCGTGGATCTATTTCTTCTAAATTCACGTTGGTGATCTCCAATTATTTCATCTACGTATACACTTAGGCGTGTTAACAGCATATTACTTAATACTTTGTAACAGGTTGGAAGTAACGAGATTCCGCGGTAATTATTACAGTCCAATTTATCGCCTTTTTTGTAAATCGGAACTATTATTTATGTTTTCCATTCCTTTGGGAGCTCCTCCTTTCTCCATAAAGCACTTATCAATTTATGTAGTTCTTTGATAAGTGCCGTTCCTCCTGCTTTAATTAATTCTGCTGGAATGTTGTCTATTCCTGTTGATTTGAAATTTTTCAATTTCTTTACCGACATTTCGATCTAGATCTCGCTAGGTTCGGGAATTCACGGTTCTGCAGTATGAATTTCAAATTCCTCTGTTTGTTCCCCGTTGTGTACATTAAGAAGTTTATCGAAATAACTTTTCCACACATCGACAATTTTAGTCGGATCAGCCTAAAGTTCTCCACATTCATTTCTAATCATTTTGAAACTTGGCTGGTAATCTTTTCTTAACGAGTTTACCCCTTTGTATAGATCTCGTATGTTATTTGTCTTCCCGTTTTCCTCTATCTCCTCAATCTTCTGTGTCAGATATTCTCGCCTTTTGTTTCTGAACCCGAGTGTGGCGTTTCGTTTCGCGTTACTGTAGTGGTTGGTATTTACTTCGCTATTATTACTTAGTCATCGCTGCCTTGCTTGTTTTCGTTCCTCATGATGCTTAAGGCATTCTTCATCAAACCAAGATTTTTTTTCTGTTATTTCTTTTCATCTACACGTTCCTTCGCTGCGCTCTTAATTGTTTCACGAATTTCCTCCCACATCTTACTTACATCAATTTCATTATTATCACCATTATTATTACTCGAGTCGGCTAGGATTTCGAACCTATTTGAGAGTTCGAGTTGGTAATCTGCTTTTATGCTCGGATTATTTAATCGTTTAACTTCGAATTTCAGTTGTTTTAACCTCTTGCTTTCTCTGTTCGCGATGGATAATATTTCCCTTACTTTTGTGATCACTAACTGATGGTCGGTGTCACCTTCCGCTCCTCTGTACGACCTAACATCCATTATCTTGGTGTGTCTTTGTATGTATACTAATACTTGATCGATCTGGTTGAGAGTTTTGCGGTCCGGAGATACCCATGTGTATTTGTGTATGTCTTTGTGTTCAAAGTACGTGCTCTTTACCAGTAGGTTTTTCGAAAGTTATCAGTCTTTCTCCATTGTTGTTGGTCTTTTCGTGAAGGCTGTATTTGCCTATAGTAGGTCTATATTTTTCTTCTCTACCTACCTTTGCATTGAAATCACCCAAGAAAATTTTCGAATTATACTTCGGCATTCGGTCAAACAGCCTTTCTAGCTCATCGTAGAATATATCTTTGTCGTTATCAGTAGCCACCTCGGTCGGAGCATAAACGTTTAGTAAAACCGTGTTGCCCCATCGAGTACGTATCGTAACGTACGGCAGTCTTTCGTTTACGAACTCTATATTCTGAACCGCCTGAAGGATACTTTTCTTATTGAGAAAAGAAATCGTGAGACTGTGTTTCCCCGTGGTAGAAAGTGTACTTGCCCTGTGTGATGCTATTTTGACCCTCCCACCGAACTTCTTGTATCGCTAATATGTCTAGCTCTTACTTCTCGGTCTCGCGTACCGCCACCTGAATAGCGCCCGTTTGAAATAATGTTAGTACTTTCCACGTTCGCATTCTAAGGTCTTTCTTAATCCTGTTCTTGGAGCCCCCTGAAGCAGTCCCAGCCCGGAGATCCGAATGAGGGACTAGTTTACCTACGGAATATTTTACCCCAGGAGAATCCATGAACCATTTGTTACTATTTCTTGACATATTTTAGCAGTGTAGAGTTGTCAGCTCTACGACCTCGCAGTAAAGGTAGACATTCAAGATGTCGTCCTCTGTCCATCTCTGAGCCTTGCCGATGTTATTCATGTTCAGCCTCAGAGTGGTAATGGTGATGCTGCTTCCCCTCACCATGATATTTTTGTTCGGGGGTTATCTTCCCCTAGCCTTTGTAGATCCCTCTACTAACTGCAAGGCAGTAGTACTGGTTTACGGTCCGCCGCGAATATTTCCGGTATACACCATATCTGGTCGGCATTCCCCTATCCACCACCTGGGGAGGCGCCTCTTTAATACATTTATATTATATATTTTCTTTCATTTTTATTCTATTAATTTCTTTTATTTATTGATTGATTTTATTGATTTTATGCACTTAAGATATTTATTCATTTATTATTTATATATTAAAAATGTATTGAAAAAAATGTTTGCGTAACGTATTTATAGTGTTTTAATTTTAGTGCATAAAGGAATTTTTATTATATTTACAATTATTTATTTTAAAAAAAATATGAATAAATATTCATATGACAAAAAATACTGTAAAAGTATCAGTTTCAATCGTCAAGCTGGAATAGAACGAACATGTGATTCAAATAAGATAGGAAGTATATCCCGGCATCGTCTGTCTTTTTCTAAATTATGCGTCGAGCCCTTGAAGAGAGAGAGCATCATCTTCCTAACTAGATTTTTTTTATTTTTGACCACGTTTTCGACATTCTGACACACTATGCGACGGTTCAGAGCGCTTTTTCGGCCGAACTTGGCAGAGGAGTAAGGTAAATCAGGAAACATCCAGAAAGCATGATTAAAAGTGCTTTCATCCATAAAGACGGGCGCAGTGCCCAACAGAGTAAGTACTTATAAGGTGGCTGAGCCAAATCACGCCACATAGACCTTTAACGCCACCCCTCGGTGTTTTGGAAACGACAACAGGTTGCAATAATTCAAAAGTACAAATATGTAGGCAGATGCCCTCTAGTAGGACTACCAGAAACTAAGTGCGCTAGTGATCATCGGAGAGCTGTCATGACGCACACTTGGAGCTGTGGTCTCGACAAAGAAGATCGTTGTTAATGCAGGTGGGTACATTTTCCTTAATTTAACTTCTATTGTGAGTCATAATCGCTGAAAGTCATACCTATATCAAAAGAGGCGAATGTCTTATTGTTACGCAAGCACAAGAGACTACCAAAAGTTTTGTAATATGTAAGAAAATGAGGTGGTAATGTGATCGTCTGCGTGTACCCCAACAACGCCACAGTGAATATTTTCTTAATAACTAAGCACAATGTACCTACCACCTTTGTAAGCAACATATTTATATATATATATATATATATTGTATTTTCTAGATTTTCTAGATTATATAATATATATATATAGGCCTATTTGTAGTCAACAAAGTGCCTGAGCGAAATATTTCCTATTGTGTAGGCTAATGCAATAAAGTATGTTGACAAGTTTCCATTCGACGAAGAGGCTGGTGTTATTAGGCCACCATGTAACGATTCTTTCGTAATTTTTCCCCTCCCTCATTTATATCACACTGCTAGTATGTAGGACACTTAAGCATGTTTTCACACTATCTGTTGTGGAACTCTAACTATCATGGTTCACTAGCTACATCAGATATGCTCTTAAAGTGGCGTTATTTGGGTCACCTACCTTTTTGTGATCTAAATCTGAAAACACACATTTATTTGTAAAACGCTTTAAAATGGAAAACAAATACACATTAGTGGACACTAGGTTGATTGTACTATCAGCTAGAGGGTAAGTTTGTCATGGCCGCCAACCTGAAGTTGGCCATCTTGGATCTTGCTTCTTAATATTATTTTAAGAGAAGGGGTCATGCAATATATCAATCTGGACTACAATTTTACCACAAATACATTGGTGAAGTAAGTTAGGTGATAAATTTACTTTTAGGGGAGATAATGAGATGCGACATTAATATGCGTAGTTGATTCGAAAATCGGGATGTACTTTGTTCTTTTTGAAACATTGCAAGAAATAAAAATTTTTGTATATTAATGAGTACTTGATACATGGTGCCCAGTCATCATTTTTGGAACCCACTTTACCAGTAACTAGAATATGTGGAACGCAGTGGCTAATTGGCGTAGCGCTCACCTCTGGTGTTAAGGATCGTCGGTTCAATCCCTGCTCATGCCATTTGGGCTTTTGTGGTGGACAAACACCGTGTGCGCGGGTTTTCTCGGGTACTCCCGTTTTCTGCCACTTTTTTCATTCCACCCATTCATCTCATCATCATCCACCCAGTCTGAGCCAAAGTTGCCTAAAGAGCTTACAAATTAAAATAATAAAATGTAGATCCCGTATGCATTTCGGCCGCTCCTAACGATTGTAATGATGATATTCAGTAATAGTTTTTTTTGTCCTTCCGCTTTGCCTCTGTTCTCTTCTTCATTATTAAAACATCTTAATTTGCGAATTAATGCTACCATAATGTCATTTTAAATGTGAACGTATAAAATTTCGACGTAGCTCGGAAAAGGTAAAACGTATATGTCAGTTCCTGGATTCAAATTCGTGCACTTGGTGATCAACATGACAGCACAATAACCATGTGCTTGAAACACCTCGGCCATGGGGTGTCCGCAAAAGAGCCTTTAATTCAGGCGAGTTCTTGAACCGCTGCGATTATGCAAAGATTACTTTCTAGAGATAGATACAGGTATGGATTTATAAATGGGCCCAGTGGCATTATTTAAAAAAAAAAAAGGCAAATTCCCTATACTGGACTCTGTAATTCGAACTTGGATACTGCCTTAAGGCCTTAAAATAAATTCAAAAAAAAAAAAAAAAGTCGAACTTGGATAATTCGAGTTATTGGTTAATTCAAACAGAAATTTATTCCCTTTGAAATTCCTATCGAAACCAATGTTAAAATTTCAAATGTAATTCGATTTTTCAAATCTTCTATTTGAATAAGTCACGATTTCATGAATTCAAAAGAAAAGCAAATACAGTATTCCTGAATTCCTATGTCTTAGACATTTACTCCAGGAGTTTATTTTATTTTATTTTATTTTTTTTATTGATGGCCAGATAGTAAACAGAAGGGTGCACTTTTAACTGGTTTACAGCTATCCAGAGACAGCTGTACAGAAAATGTTTGTTTGCTGGTATGAAACCTTCACTTTTTGCTCAATCCCTTTTGAATGTCTGCCTCTTTTTTGTGCAGATGTACTTCCTTAAACTCCTCCTCCAGTAGCCAATATTTTGTAAGAACAAAATAGTTAAAATCTTCTTTAATGCACTGAGTTCACACAATAAATGAAATTGTTATTTTGTTAATCGTATAAATATAAACAAACCAATGGAAACACGAATCACGAGATAACTAATGTTGTCACACATGTATGGAATTTTATGTATCAAGATATTAGATACATTGCGCTTATTTAAATTTAAATGTGCTTTCCTTTTACTAGTTTGTAATTTAATTATTGAGGAGATTTTTTGCACATCCACAAAATACTTCAGTTTTTAACGTAAGGTTCACTGCATGTTTATTATTTTTGTTTATACAGTAGTAAGTAATTTTATTATACTGATTTTCGTTAATAATGTACGTTTGTTTAATTCGAATTTTGGATAATTCGAAACTTTTCCCATCCCTTGGAGTTCGAATTAACGAGAGTCCACTGAATTATGAACCGGAGAATTGACTGTAAATTTCTGAAACGACTGCAACATAGGATATCAAGTACTACAGCTTCTGGTGCAGCTACTGTGGCGATTCAATTGATGCATAGAAGCATAGCTTTCCTTCGCTGCCCTTCCTCAATTCATGTCCTTCAGGCTCTGGAATACTTGGAGTATTTCTCAAGACTTCATATCTAAATCCCTTCTGAAAATTTGCCCGATATGGATTTTGTTGCAAAGTATAATTGAATGATGGTAGCTGACAACTATCGACTTGACCCTTCTTGGATGTAAATAATTTTATAGTAGAAATGACATGTACTTTTAGGACGCTAGACAGGACACTTTTACTAGACGTGTTTACACAACCTACCCTTCGTCGACACACAATATAACCATAGTGATGTGTACTATATGCTATCAGTTACCGTTAAGCTGTACGAGTCCTTTATAACTTGGGCAATAAAGAACATAATTATATGTAGTATGTACTTACTTACTCGCTGTCGCTTACGTCTCTAGTTACATGCTTCTTTCTTTTTGGAGTATGGTCGCTTGTCTCGTAAGGAACAAATTTGATCTTACGAAATTATCTACCGCTACTTGTTGATTCCTTCGGATACTATCCCAAACTGTGACTTGTTCATTTCTTGTATATCAGCTTTTGAAATCATTGTTACATATCTGCAAGGTAACAGAACTTCTGATTCTTATATCTGTACAATGACTTCTTAGTATTGGTGGTGATAGATTTTTAATCTTGATCTCTTCGACTGGGTATGTTTTACCTTCTTCTAGATCTCTTAACTTCTTAAATGACGTTTGACTGTTTAGTTCGTTGAGTATTGCTTCCATGCCCTTCTCGACTAGTAACACATATAATTGGAAGTTATTTCATTTTTTTAAATTTAGACAACAGCTTCCACAGTAGAAGCAAATATTTCGCTACACAACCACTTATCTATCTAGAACGCTGCACTTGCTTGTGTGTTAGATGATTATGCCATTCAGATTTGAAGATTTGAACCAAAACAGCAAACATACAACTGCATGAACAAAACAACAAACAAAGGAAGCACACAACTTACTCATACATACAGACACAACTAATTGAGAGTAAAATCACTCTTCCTCCAACCCCTACCTTTAAATGTCCCATGTTCTATAAACACCACAAAGATATTTTCTCATAAACCACAAATTCCCTTAAGTTATATAGATAGCAACGAATGAAGTGAACACACATGTAAGCAAAGCAATTAATATAATCTAATAGAGCTTCATGAAACTTTTCATAAAGATCATGTGACTATAAAAGGTAAAAAGGTAAAGCTATCCCCTGTGTTATACGGGGGATGTGGAGGTTTTCTTGATCTACGGTACGAGGTGAGGTGGGGTGGTCAGTCCCACCCTCGAACGCCTTTACCTTCCCAAGGCGCCCTGGAGTACCAAGGACACTCTGGTACTCAATTTGATAGGAGGCTGAGTGGACCTCAGAGCGCCAGGCATGGGAACACTGAGAAAAGTCTCCAGTGTCTTGGCCGGGATTAGTTAGGAGATCGGTAATGAAATCGTCTATTTACCTCATGTTCAATAGAAAAAGCGATTTTTTAATCTCCGTCCTTTGATCGTATTCAATTCAAACATACAACCATTGATTTCAAATACCACTTGCACGTATTCTCTGGCATCTTTAACAACGACATTAAAACTGTTTGTAAGAAGGAACTTTGTTCATGGCTTCATGTTCACAATTGTTTAAACATAGGAAATTTAAAACCATTTCATTTCCTCAGCTTTTATGGTTACAATCATTAAAGTACATACACAAGCATTAGAATCACATTCAAGGTATTTCTTCGGTCAATCGTTCCTTCTCTACATCGTAATCAAAGTTCTTCGTTCCAATGAAAACTACGTAACATAAAATGTTGTTAGAAACGTTACTTTCAAAATTAACTGTTAGTATCAAATCGTTCTATCTTTTACTGTTACTTTTTTGTGTTTAACGAACATTGGTCGATTCTCTAAGAACTATTTTGGATAATAATACATTTTCGTATTACCACAGTTAACTCACTTGCATAAATTAGATACCTCATACATTTTTAAAAAGACTTATCCTCATCAAGATTTAGAGACTCGAGAGGAAAGAATTCGTTTCTATCATTTTTGAAATGTATAGTTTCCACTTTACAATCATAAGATTTACTCGAGTCGCTTTCTTGGTTCTCATTTCTGTTAGTTTGGAAGAAAGCAATAACAAAGTCAAGCATATCGAAATAATTTGAATTAAACGGTGTCGTTAAATCAAATTCTTAATACCTAACACTAACTGCGTTTTCGACACATTGATATATGTTGAACGAGATAGGTATTTTCTTTTGATTTAACATATTTGATCTTAATATATCAGCATAGTTAGGATTATAGGTAATTACAGGCACTCTCAGTTCCATAGTTTTAATTACAACCTTACCAGCATGGGGCAAAGTAACATCATCATAATATGTATCATATGGTTTTTTAGATTTCCATACGTAAAAGGCATTGTTATCGTTCGACCTTCTTTTGAATGTGCATTTAATCCTCCTTTCCACATAATATCCTTGTAATGAGAACGAAATCCTGATAGCAATCTTAATAGAAATCTTAATAGAAATTAGAACTCTTCTTCTGTCTTTCTCCATTGCAACCCTTCCCAACTACATTCATCGTAGTGAAGAGCTTCTGGTTTCGAGATCTTATATTTGTTGATAGCTGTTAATGTTAAACCAGGATAATCGATTGCATCTAATACTTGTCCATGTTTGCTTATCTGAAGTTAAGAAAACAACTGTGGAATATGGTCTTCCCATAAAAGGTCCAATATGCGACCATTTGTTGTTTTTAACTTGAACATTTTCCACAGTCAGTAGACATGAGTGTTACCATTACATTTCTTTACTCAACTCATTTTTTAAGAAATGAGGGTTACCATTGTTTTCTGCCATGCTCTTCATATGCTCAATTAGCATCTCTACCTCTTATTTATTTCGAGTCATAAATATCTGCATTATAGGGATGAATGACTCCATCACCTATATGGATTTCAAATTCTGTAGATTTGTTTAAGTTATCAAGTGTCTTAGAATTTGGTTTTAATGATTGCAATTCAATACTTTCAATATTCTCAATCTATTATATAGAAAAAGTTTTATGGACCAATCCATAGAATCTAAACTGTCAATTTATAACTCCAAGAAGAACGGTTACATTGGATCCTCCAAAATCAATCACATCTCTATTTTCATCTTTAATAGCTATTCTAATTCTGTTGAGTTTGTTGTATTGTACTGAAAAAAATACTTTCTCAAATGGGTCGTGCATTAGGCTGAATGCTGCATTAGTTCAAAGTGTTGAGGTTTCTGCGTGAGATGTATTATCTTTCTTTTACAATCATATCGTCAGCAAGATCACAGTGAATGTTTATAGTATCAAATGGATGAAACTTAGGGAAGACATCTCCAAGATGCGTTTCTGCTTTTTCAGTAAAGCCTAATATACTATGCATTGTGTCAAGAAATAAATTATATTTACTAATAATTTTAGCACAATTTAATGCAGTATCCTTTGCTAATGTAATTGTTTAAACCTTCTATTGACTGAATATATTGATCAAGTTCTTTTAAACTATATTGACCAATCGGAACAGCAATTTCAACAGCTTCAACAGTTTCAATAATTTCGCCTGATGGGTTTTTCTTATGTGCTCTTTGGAATATTAACAGTTTTTTTCTTTTTCTCTCTAATGTTTGATGTTAGATATGTTGTATAAAAACCTACAAGCAACCTCTGTATTATCAAATGTACGGTGAAGATTCATATTTAACACAGAAGACGTTCCACTCAAATTAAAAATCCCCATTTATAATATTATGAGATTGGGATATTAAAGTTAGGTTACCCGAGCATAGAAGAAAGAAAAAGGGAAACTGTGTTTTATTACCAGATGATATAACATGTTTAATAGTTGGATGTAGTGGTTGCGGTAAAACGACAGTAATAGTAGATAACTTTCTTTTATCACCAAAGTGGTTAGATCACGAGAAGGTGTAAAGTTTACACCAAAAGAAGCACCAACAATTGATAAAGCAATTAGAAGATGTAGAAAACGAGCTTGCAGATAAAATTACAACTATTAGAGGAATCAACGAAGACATTCCTTTAGATCAATGGGAAAAGGATTCTGTTGTTGTATTTGACGACATTATTTTAGAAAATCAAACATTAGAGAATGCTTTACACGTGGAAGACATAAAGATTTAAACTCCTTCTATCTTGGTCAAACATATAGTAAAGTACCAAAGTAAATAGTGAGAGACAACTTAAACTAACTCTGCATATTTAGACAAGACAATAGAAATCTCATACATGAATAGTTTGTAGGATCTGACATGAATTTGGAGAAACTTCAATAGTTATGTAACAAGTGTTGGTAAAAGTCATATGGATTTTTGACAATAGATATGACGAGTAAAACTAGTGATGGTAAGTATAGAGACAAAATTAAGGGCTCTTTGAAAGTGTAAACTACAACAGCCTTTATTTATAAAATTATAAATATTTAATAAATGGTTTCAAGAATAGTATTGGTGTTTTCACTTCTGCAGAACTTTGACTTATACTATGGTAAACAACAAAACTTTTAAAAAAAATGGTTAGAATGTTTGTTTAAATATGCGTGTGCTCACGAGTTCAAATCTCGCCGGGATCCATTGAACGAAGTGGTTCGGAGCTCATTTTAACAAAAATTGCAAGTCCTATCATTAGCAGCTCACCAGCTAGTTTATGACGTGCATAACAATTCACTTTAAAGATGTTTAGGTCTGGTGAATTTATCGCCCCTAAATGTTGAACGAATTAAAGAAGTAATCACAAACGTAAACGTAAAACGCATCGAACATAAACGTTTTTATATGATAAATGGAAAAGGCTAATGTTGAACAAGCTTAGAAGAATCTTAAACTGAGAGATGAACTTATAAGAAGGTTTACACAAATTAAGGAAAGAAATCGTGGAACATATGAAATGCATAAACAAAAAGCCAAACCAATTATCGGTGTCCTCCAAGACCTAGGTAAAGATATAAGGCACGTAGTGACACCGAAGAAAGATCTAAATCAGGACCTCCTTCCTAAAACATTCGATACAAATATAGATCAAGAGTTTTCTACACCACCATCATCTCCATCACATAAACGTAGATACAACTCCGCAAAGAAAACCATATCAGATATCCTATGAGGTAGACGGAATAGATCCAATTCAACGTAGCGAAAAACCTACACACTTTGGACCTATTGCTACCAAATATTACGCTACAAGAGATGACTCGGTTTTAGGGATAAGAATTTTAGGGAGTAAGGATGGTAAAATAAAAAAAACACTTAACTTTAACTTTCAGCTAGCAATGTTTGAGGCAGGTCAATTGTGAAGTCAAGCGAAACACAATGAAAATGATGAATAGCTGCAGAGGCGCATGAAGACGATAGAGCTAATCACCTTGGAATGGATGTTGTGTATGAAGGAACTAAAAATAATATTCTACAACAAATGTGCAGAACACAGGTATAATTGAGTTTGAATAGGATAACACAGCCTTAAGTCGAAACGTAAGTGCTAGTAAGTTAGATAATGAACATCCTTTTTCTAAGAAAGTATTTCAAGGGCAAGGAGTGAAACATAACATGGAATGCTTGCCTTCGATTCAAGGTAGCATAACAGTGAATCAGTCAGTAAAACTTATCATTTATGGAAACATATACTGAAAACGAAGAAAGTACATCTAGTGATGCGTCACATGAAAAGACACCTAGTAATATTTCACCATAAAAATAAAATGTTCTGACAACCAAGGAATGTAAAAAAAACACACGATCACATGAACATACAGCTCGAATTACAAGGAAGATGGCTGCAATTAGTAAACATGTACCCCTACCCTTAACAAAAAGTGAGGAAGAATAAGTTTTGAAAACACTTTCATAAATAAAAACAATAAATATGAAGGAACATATGTAGTTCCCCATATCATCTTTTTATTGTAAGTGTTATTGCTGTTGTTTCTATTATTTTCATATAGAACGTAATAAATGGCATCAGTGCATTGCAAATTAAGGCAATGAATCGTCAACAACTTTATAAAATATCTTCGATAAACTGTGCAAATTCGTCATCTCTGGTAAAACTGGAAGCATTAAAGATTTATATTAGATAAAGATGTTAATTTAGTCTGTTTGCAAGAACGTAATTTTTTATATTTTAAAATGTACAATTTTTCTTACACCTACAATATTGTAAACATTTCAGGATTTGGAACTAACATAATCAGGAGAAATGATATAGATATTAAAGACCATCACCTTGACCCTAGTGGTCGTATAATTTAATTTAATTTAAACAATGTACGTACATTATTCTATTTATGCGCACTCTGGAAGTGACTGGAATAATAAACGCGAATTGTGTTATATCAAAATGATTTCCAGCTGAAATTCATTCAGGATTTCATCGCATTATTTGTTGCGGAGACTACAATGCTATTGTTGACGAACAATAATCAACGAATAAGAGTAATATATCTTTAGCTCTTAAAAAGTTATATCAAACATTTCATTTAACAGATATTTGGAGTTTAAAATATAAAAATTGTTCCGGGTACACTTACCTTTATGGACAAGGAAAGTCAGGAATTGATAAATTTTATTGTAGTCTTTATATACAACAAAATATTACTAATATAGCAAAGTATATAATATTCTCTGACCATAATGCTCTTGGTAATGACAATTACTATGATAGTAACTAAACATTTTTTTTCCATATTAATGGCAACTAAATATTAATGTTTAAATGATACTAATTATGTAACAGAAATGCACTAACTATTTCAATCATCAGACAAAGAAAAACATAACTTCAGTGATGTTCTGCGATGGTGGAAATATTACAAAAATGAAATTCGACGATTTAGCCAACATTATGCAAAAAGAGCACAGACAAACAGGAAAGCAACAGTACAATTATTATTGTAGAATATTGCAGGAATAGACTCAAGCATTGTTGCAATGATAGGATGTTATAACAAATATTAAACAAATTAAAGTTCACTTACTACTGTTACACAAAAATTCACGAAAAAGTCTTTCAATTCGAAGTAAATTACAATTGCCACGTTTTTTTTAGAATAAGCATCTCTTCTTTATGTTCGACGTGAAAGACAAAAACCGAAAAATGTGTTGATAAATAAAATCGTTGATATAAATTTTCAGGTAATACAAGGTAAATTAGTGCATTTGTACATTCAGAATTATTATAAAAACATTTTCAAGCCAAGACAACAAATGAAAGATTATATACACAGTTCGACCAAGTTATTAACAAATTGTCTCAGGATGAATGAAAGCAACTCAGTCATCCTTTTAATTAAAATGAAATTGAAACAATTCTTAATCAAGTGAAAAATAAACACACTTCGTGCGGAAAAGACGAATTTGGGTACTGGTTCCATGTTACTTTTAAATCCTTCATGATTCAATTTTTAACAAATATTTTACTGCATTTTGGAACACCAAAATAATGGATCAATCATATGCGGAAACGATTACGTTACTGGTCCACGAACAAAATAAGCAAGAAATCAACAATAATGATTTGCGAGCAATAAATTTAGCGTGTTGCGATCTCATATTGTATATCAAAGATCTCATGAATCGACTTCGGTCTTTTCTTTCAAAATTGTTACATTGCAATCAATTTGGTATTTGTTCTAATGCAGGTATTCATGTAATTACAAGTAAAATCAGAGAATATATTAATTATGTAAATAACAATACTGACAATACAATGGCTATTTTATCAACTGTTTTTTCGAAGGCTTTTAATACGATATCTCATAAATATTTGTTTATGTTCTTAATAATATGGGATTTCTTTAGATTATATTTCACAATTTCAAAAAACTTAAAGTTCACGTAAATCACAGTTAAAATTATACAAAATCGTTTAATGTGTGCCTTTTCCATTAATAGAGGTCTATTGCAGGGACTCAACGAAAGCAGCATATATTTTTTTCTGGCGATGACACGTTACTATTACGTTAATAACAAGGAAATTACAAGGTATTCCATTTGGTGATCAATCTCTTACTGTTTTGAATTATTGATGAACATAATTGTAATACATAATTGAACATAATTGTAACACAAAATATAATGCAGATATTGTTTATAATATAATTCACCTATTTCCTGAAACTGCAGGGATAATTTTTAACAAAAAGAAAACATAATTATTTTCCATTACACAGTATTCTTGCAATTATTCTAGCAATATTATGAAAGGGTTCAGGAAATTAAAGTTTTAAGTATTGTTTGGTCAAACCAAATAACTAATATAACTAATTTAAATTCACAAAATTTTGTCAATAGACGTATACATTTATTGCATTATATTATAGCCGATAAACCTTGATTTATCAAATAATTCAATTCATTAACGTTTTATTTACAGTAAATTTGTATATTTTCTACAAGTTTTTTATACGTCAAAACACCAATAGGCTAGCTTACATAAGGCAGTTGGATATTTTTTTATGAGTAGGTTACTTTCCGAAAATATCAAGGACTTCATTGTTTTACCTAAACTACAAGGGAAATTACAGTAAAAAAATATGGAATTGCAGGCATAGTCATTGCTGTTACATAGAACTCTAGATATTGTATGTAATCATAAAAATTCATTTGTTAATTTTACAGTTATGCTGATTCTGAAGAAAGTAGAATTAATATTTCCTCTTGAATTCCGTGTTGGTCTCTAGATTTAATGACAATTCCATTCCGCGTTCGTTTGATTTTTTCGATTGATGATCGCTGTATATACTTGAGAAGCTGTTGAAAGAGTAGTTTTTCAATTTGAAACATTAGCTCAAAATTGGTGAGTAGAAAACAGTAGGTGATAGGTTTAACAGAATCCTGAACTGTCCGAAAATTTTCGTCATCAGCATGTGTACCTGTCTTGGTCATGATGGTGCTTCATATGTGGAGTGTAACTCTCTCTTCAGTACCTCAAAATCAATGTATATAATATAATCTTAATGTATGTATCCGTAGTATTCAAACGTCAATCACGTCAGTTTCTTACTGTACAGATCACTGTATCTTATTATGTTCCCTGGCTTATTAATAAACTTCTTAATTCGTTGAATCTCAGGCCTTTTACTTGTTTGAACATGGATTCAGGACTTCGAGGTTAAAATGGCGCCTTACTTCGATGATAGTCAGATTATCCCATAGGAAGAACAGTCTGCTCCAATTCAGCTTGGGGACAAAGCCGTGGAGGCTAAACTGCCTTATCGTAGAACCTATTGTCAGAACAATCACGAACAGAACTAAGAGTGCTCAAAGTACAGAAGTTCCACTCTCCCTAACAGGCAGATGATAGAAATGCAGGTAATATCTCTCACGAGACAAATATATGATTTATTTATAAATCAATTTGGAAACTAACTACAGAACATAACTTGATCTTTTACCCCAACTGTACAAATGTCCAACTTGCCTAAGCTTCCCTAATTTTGTTTGTTGCTTTCCTGGCAGAACATATTTATTTCCTACAGCAACACAATTATGAAAGCTCGCTGATACTTACAAAATAGCTTTAGTTTTAATTATCTCACGACTTCATCTTTTATTAAGTTGTATTCATCGAAAACCTCAATATCTTCTATATAAATAAAATCAAATTGTTAATTTCGTTGCTTTCTTGTTTACCTTGTTTCACCAAGTTCTTAGAATAATGTTACGTCACAACCCAGGCATAAATTTGAAATGATTTTACTTGCAAGTTGCTTACTATTTCTGTACATTGTATGTTCATGCAATCTTCGACTTGGAGATTCTATATCCATATCAGGAGCTGATTGCTTGATATTAATAACAGACTTGTCATGAAGAGGTGAACGAGAGCGACTTCTATCCGTGAGTTTTGTGTCTGATCTTTCCGTTTCTCAAGTTTAGTCGAGGCTAGGAACCTCAGGTGGTAGTCCATGATGCATTGCTGATGTTTCCGTCATGATAACTGAATAACTGAATGAATTTACACAAATGACAAGATGACCAGTCTCTGTAGAATGACTGCTATCTCGGACTAACGCAAACCCTCCAACATTGAAAAGATTGCGTCAGTCCTAAAGTGGTGGTCTATCTATCGTCAATCTATCTCACCTATGCGCATTTCAACACAGGGACCTCGTGAATACGGTGTTCGATTTGCCGGGGGGATCATTTACCCTGATGCGTGATGGTTTCATCCCAGGTTGTTGCTTCCGAATATTATCCCAACCAGATATAAAATCTTTGTATTTCTACGCAAACAGGTAGCATCTTGAAACTACCAGCAGCCACAAGTTTTAGGATGCCCCCTTCGTAATTTATAAAAAATCGAACACTGCATGAATACAATACTACAATCATAGTTAGGCTAGATTATGTTGTTTTTTTTTTTTTTAATCTTCTTGAGGACCATCCTGCTTATATAGCTGGGTTTAGAGCTCTTAGCTATTGTTTTCAATGTATTTTTAAAGAAATCAAAATATAGTTGAAAATTTTCATAGATATTTTATTTATATTCGTGTTTCAGTATTTAAAAAATAGAAAGTAACCGGAAATCCGATTAAGAATTTTCTAGGCCTATGTTACAGATGCCATCTGTGGGTTTAGATTTCATAAAGCCCAGAAAATAATTTCTCCGTAATGTGCTTTTATGCAGCAAAGAAAACCCAAATATAATGTATTAATGTTTTTGAAACTTCTTTGTGTGGCAACCCTGTCAAGAAATAATAGTGTGAACAACAGTTTTTATTTCGGTTTCTGTCACGTTTACGTCCCGCTTGACTACAAAGTTGACAACAGGTGTCATTGCAACACAAATTACAGGTGGCGCTCTAATCGGCAGGTGGTGTGCTGTGCTGATGACGGAAGTCTAGAATGTTTCATTGTAGATCCTTTTCAATACATACAGGCTTTTATAACCTGGATTATATTCAATAAATGCCGTGCAACTGGAAAAGAAAAGCACAGAAGATGATTAGTGTTTTGTTCGGATATATACGGACATAGATTAATGACCCGAAGGTTCCTGAGGTGGTAATAAAACTTTGATGAACCTGGGACCGTTCAAGTAACTATTTTTTATGTCCCGTTATGACGAAATGATCTGCTGTTTTAAATCACAAAATTCCATGTCCCAGGTATTATTCGAACCCAGTGATGAATGTTAGCTTGACGCCGTGGACCACAAGACCATTACGTTCGGGAAGTAATTAGAGAGATGATATTGGCCATTCTAACAGTTTTATCTGCTCTTTATTTATTGGAAGCAGCTTTCACAGCAAGGGAGTACCAGAATGGTATCTTGCGCCTCACCTTACGGTCAGTGAAAGAATTAAGGATGGGCTGTTCTCTAAACAAGTGATTCTTCAAGACACCCCCCGGGGGATGAACCCCTAAATTCTCGAGAGTATCCCCAACTTTAAAATTTTTACGATCAAAAATCGATAGACTCCGTACAAACTGCACCACTTACAACCACCCAATTTTGCCTTTAGATCTCCACACTGAAAATCCTGGCGGAATCTGCTCTAAAAGATAAATTTTCTATTCATAGATCATTTAAGAGGTTAATGGCTTTGGCCTGTCATCATGATGATCCAATAATAAGCTGCTCACGTCAGTTTAAGATACAATAAATTAAGCCGGTATCCAGAGAGACATTAGAAGGAGCCTGACTTCCATGTAATGTTCTGGTCCCCTCCTAAAAATCTACTTTTATACATGTGTAATTAAGAGGTAATATACAGTGACCTCATCTAAATTTACCGTTCCCGCTAGTTTGCGGCGCGCATGCCATAAATATTCCTGTATTCCAATGTGTCATTCTCAATGAAGCCTATTGCTTAAAGCTGCTCTCACATGACCCGCAGGTTTGCCTGATCTCGGATAAGTAGCAATACATTGTAAGACTGCTTTCACACGGTCTGGGTATGCCCTTGGAACACATGAACGACCTGACGAATGTCGCTCGGATCATACGAATGGTCCTTTGCCTTACGAATTATTGCTGCCTATCTAAGATCTGGACCTTGTATAATAGGCCTAATACAGGCTATACACGATCTGGATGTTCGCCCGGGTGAATGGTTTCTAACAAGTACGAACAACCTTATGCCAGAGGCCGCTTTCAGACGATCCGAGCCTGGATCTGGGATAAAAAGTGTTACTTTGTAAAATAAAGGGCTGTTCACACAATCCGAGCCACATTCGTCCAGGCGTACCACCGAACCGTATGAAAGTGGCCTTGCAATGTATTTTAGATCGGAGCAAACGCTAGGTCGTGTGAAAGCGTCCTACAGGAAGCTAGTGGTGGACATGTACATCGATATTTGCAATATATGCCAAACAAGTATAAATGCAAATACATCATTATTCTAATAAATCAAGCTTGGAATTCATATAACTCAATTATGTATGTTGTGTTTTGTCATGAATACAAAATTTCCTGATTTTTAAATTTTTACCCAAGGTAAGTGTACCGATTATGGCCCGGGTCCCCAATATGGCCCACCCCTCAGATCTCTGCAGCTATCCGTTGGTGCTACTAGATGTCACCGTAAATTATATACTCGTGACAACTGCGCGACTCGTTTGCAAGTGGCGTGAGCGGCAGCAGCTCCAGTTGAAGTGGCATATTGAGCAAGAACATATTTTGTTGTTAGTTTAGTATAGTAAGTAATGTTTCGTTTCAGTATCTATTGTTAAAAACCTAATCAGTATAATGTATGGATAATGTAGCTATGTGAGCATACGTGAACATAAAATGCGTGTGACGCAATGCATTGCATTATGTAACTAGCAGGCGCCAGAAAAAGTAAAGAGATCAATGGTGCGCAATATGGCCAACCGCCATATTGGACAAAATGCAGTCATAACTGTTTACAATAATGAACTGGTATTTGAAATATTTGTACTGAACACTCATCATCATAATGTTCAGTAATTAAAACGAAGATAATGCCAGGTAATACAGAAGTATCAATTCCAATATAAAGAAGAAGAAGATTAAAACCAAAACAAAGCAAGTGTCATCAAGTTTAAAACGATAAGAATTTTACTAACTGCTTCTAATAGTCCTGAAGAAGCAACATTGAGTTGCTCCAAGTCTTGTGAATCTTGGTTTTGTTACCTTTGTCAGACAGACAGGGTTGTAGACATGCATCTTTGTCCCTCGTGTGAGATGTGACGTTCTAAACTTCTTCGTTTGTGTTAAACTTCTTCTAATTTATTCATATTTTTTTCTTCTTGCATATTCACTTGTTTTTCACGAATTTTGGCATTTTGTATTAATACAGTATTCTTGGTTCTGCAATGTCATATAAATTATGCATGCTTGTAATGTATATCTCTCAGTATGTAGCATATATGAGTATTACAGAAAAATTACACTTCACGTTTGCCATACTCTCTTATTTTATATAGCAGGCTATATTGGGAACACCATGTTCCCAATAAGGCCCACTAGCAACATTTTAGATTTCGATTTTTACATTTTTATACGTCATTTCTAGAAAGAAGATTTTTTTCATTTGTCCAAATAGTCTCACAGCTTGATGGTTCAGTCGATTCGCACAATAAATAGTCTTTCTTAGTGAAAAAAATAGACAAAGTTAAGGTGGGCCATATTCGGACCGCCTACCTTAGTTTATAATTTTGTAGTTTCGATGACTCCCTATTCCCCTGACTTCTTATACAAGGGAAGAGAAGTTCAATGAACAAACTAAGTACACTATCGGCCAATAATAGCAAATCTTTCCTTGCCAGTGGGAATTTTGTAGACATATAGGGTAAGGAAAGGTTATTTGGTGATAATTCTTACGAGACCTGTCACCGAAAATTCCTTTCCATTTTGACACTACCACGAGGTATGTGTATTAGCACTTTAACCTTCATGGCATGTCATCTATTTTCAATCCACTATTTGTGCCATGTCTTGCTCTCTGTAACAAAGATCAGTCATTGGCAGAAATCTGAGAGGAACTTTGTGTTGTAACTTACAGGTAAGTTAATATTAAGTGAAATCCATGGAAAGTGCTTTAATTTTTATTTTCTGTATGCCATCCTGTGCACAAGGATCTGTAATATTGTTTAAAGGGCAGGAAAGTTTAAAACACCTTCAGTGTTTCAGCACAGACCTTATGGTGTTTCAGTCAATTTTAAGCCTGTGAGCCTTATCTAAAACTATGAAAAACAGATGAATTTTCTCCAGGACTTTCGGAAGTGAACGTCACTTCTTCAGACAAGCATGATGATGCCTGGATGTGTACGAAATGTAGAGTTTGATAATCAGAAGATGTCAGAAGCAGGACAGTTGCAAGCCGAATTCAGTGCAGTTTTTTTATGCAACTATTTTATAAAAATTGTCATATACAGGACATTGACGAGGACATAATCATGTTCATGTGTGACGATCAACTCTTGTGCTCTTGTGAAAAGTCCTCTAACGAATCAGAGTGAAACATTTGTTTCAAGTACATTTGGTAGGGAAAGTTTTTGTTAATAATTCACAATGTCACCAAATAAGCTACCTGCTATCACCAAATAATCTTCCCCTTTAAAGTTGTTTTCATCGTGTTTCAAATTACTGTGTTAATTATATCTTAATAAACTAGTGGAAAACATTCCCTAGAAGGATGGTTCCAATATATAAATATAGTTTAACAAAAATATTGTATTATTTTTCTTCTAAAACGTCATTCAATATTAAAATATCACCAAATTACCTTACCTTACTCTAGAATATGAAAGTACATGTCCACATCCTCTATCCGCAGTTCACGACTCGTGTAGTCGTGTGTATCGCACAGGGAAATTTTTTACATGCCAAAATATTTTTTTTTCGATTTGTTACCCAAAATAAACTGTAGTGTTAAGTCGTAGTGACGTCATCAGTATGGCACACCGACGTTTACTTAAACCGTAATATTTTCTCTCAGAGTTAAGATAAAAAGTTCGTTCTTGGGCCAAATTGAAGAAAATGACTGGTTTCAGTAATACAAGTTCGTATGGTGTTTATATACCGCTGCCATATTTAAATATGGCGGTTATCATTCTAAAAAAGTAAGTTTGCTCCTATCAGGCTATCACTATATTACTTTAATAGCAAATAACTATGAAACTTTGACAGATACCGAAAAACATTCTAGACTAAAAGTCAAGACTGTTATCTAATCTTACTAACAATATAAATGTCTTTGTTAAATATCTTAAAACTTCAGTGAGCTAGTTGATTTTATGTGACACAGGGTGTTTGTTCTGCTTTGGACCTTTAACTACTGAAAACTAAGAACTATGATAAAAATTTTTGATAGGCATAACTCCTCAGCACATAAAGATGAACACTTCATTCTTGTGTTAAATAAAAGAAAATGAAACCAAAGAGCCATATCTAATATCTGAATTAGCTGTTTATTATTACCGTTTAAATTTAAAAAAAAAAATCAATCCGATACTAGTGCTTAGTAGGCCAGTCAATATAGTAAACGTAATCCGGAGGGAAGATCATTATTAAAAGGAGATATATCCTATGTACAGTATTTTTATTTTTTAATGGCCTTTTAATAATGACCGATTCAATTGTACTAGAAGTTAAACTTTCCAACGCGCAGTAAACGTTATTAAATCTTAGAAGACGGTAAAGTTTGCGACTCCTTGACTTTAAATCCTTCCAAACAGCGCTGCAGTTATTGTATTTGTACGTCGAATGATTTCAACATCGACAAGATGCTTCAACTGGAATGTAAAAAGGAAGTATATATTGTAATTTGAGTTTCCAACGTTGCAAGCATGGATTAGCTATTCTGAATGTTACATCTTTCATTGAAATTTAATGTGCAGAAATAGCAAGTATGCAACGAAGAAAAAAGAACATTGCGGCCAAACAAAAGAACATATTCAAAATGGGCTGTGATTAAAACTTGGGCTCCAATATGACAAAACAGCTTACCTGCTCTAGGAATATGACAGCTCAAAACCTAGTTTTGGAAGCAATAATAATAGTAATACTGCTATGCGCTTTTCCAAGAAACAACAATATCTGCTTGCATAACAGTTATGGATGACACTACTATGAAGCAATTTTATATAATATTTCAGGTAATCTCAAGTGAACATGACGTACATGATACATAATCGTTTTTAACTCGAAATTTACTGTTTAGATTTTATAACTTTTAAAAAACTTTTGCTCCATGGTCAAAAATAATACAATATGTGCATATACGCCAATCGTCTAAAGAGGCTCAGGAGACACGTAACAAAGATGTTAAAAATCAAATTCTAGGTATTTCACAAAATGCTTCCAAGAGTCGCTTTTAATTTGCTACTCCTGTCCTAGATTCGCTTATTACTAGCCAAAAGAGGTTTACTTCAGGACTCTTTCCTGACACCATCTTATCTCTCAAGTGTTCAAGTTTCACCACGGAATGAAGAAGATTCCACACTCGGGCAACCAATATATTCAATTTAATTACTAAATCTTATAATCTCGTAGATTTATGTTCGGAATAAACATTATATGAATTTTTGTATTATTCTTACTACTATAACTTCTTAATGTACACAGCGGCGAACAAACAGAGGAATTCGAAATCCATACCGCATAACCATGGATTCCCGAAACTAACGAGATCGAAATGGAAATGTCGCTAAAGATATTGAAAAACTTCAATTCACCAGGAATAGGCAATATTCCAGCCGAATTAATTAAAGCAGGAGGAACGGCACTAATCAAGGAACTACATAAATTGATAAGTGCTATATGTAGAACAGAAGAGCTCCCAAAGGAATGGAAAACATCAATAATAGTTCCGATTTACAAAAAAGGCGATAAATCGGACTGTAATAATTACCGCGGAATCTCGTTACTTCCAACCTGTTACAAGGTATTAAGTAATATTCTGTTAACACGCCTAAGTATATACGTAGATGAAATAATTGGAGATCACCAATGTGGATTTAGAAGAAGTAGATCCACGTTGAACCAGATTTTTGCCTTGAGACAAATTTTGGAGAAGAAATGGGAATATAATGGGACGGTTCATCAGCTATTCATTGAGTTTAAGAAAGCATATGATTCTATCAAAATGGGAAAGTTATACAGTATCCTGATACAATTTGGAATTCCTAAAACATTGGTTCAACTAGTGAAGATGTGTCTCAGCGACCCCATAAGCAGAGTACGGATAGGTAATAATATGTCAGATAGTTTCAAGATTCGTAACGGATTGAAACAAGGCCTTCGCTCAACTCTTATTGAGGATTTCAATTCCTTTGGGAGCTCCTCCTTTCTCCATATAGCACTTATTAATTTAAGTAGTTCCTTGATTAGTGTCGTTCCTAACATTTTAAAAATTAAAGGGGACAAAAAGTTACTATCATTGAATGGTTTGAATCAACTATTAGTATACGCGGATTATGTAGATGCACTACAATGCAACACCGATGTCGTAGTAGAAGCGTGCGATGAGATATACAGATGAACATAGATTAAAGAAAATACATGATAACAAGCCGAAACAGGGAATGAAGGAAATAAAAACATAATAATTAGGGATGAGGTCAAAGAAAAAGTAAACAAATTTAAATACTTGGGAGCATACGTAGCAAGAAAAAACGAGGTCACGGAAGAAATAGAAAGTCACATAGTATCCGGGAACGCATGTTTCTATTCAGTCCAACAACTTCTAACATAGCGATTAACATAAGGAAATTGAAATTGAAATTGAAAGTATACAGAACGGTTATTCTGCCGGTAACACTTTACGGTGGGCAGGCGGTGGGCGACTAAGGTGGGCAGGCCATATATTTGGATGTGGGGAACAAAGATTATATTCTATCCTGGTTGGAAGGCCGGATGAAAGGTGACCATTAGGAAGACCGAGACGTCGTTCGGAGGACAATATTAGAGATCTTCGAGAAGTAGATATTCGTGATGAAAACTTGCTTGATTTTTTCCAGGATAGAATCTAATGGCGAACGTTTGTTACTGCGGTGATGAACTTTCGAGTTCCAGAAAGTTAGTTAGTTAACTACAACAATTTCGTATAATTTTATTGTTTATAAATTTTTATATGATGTTGTGCTGTCCTTGTGTGTGTATGTCTGTGTGTTGTTCTATATGTTAAATGTTTTTTGTATAAAATTCCAAATAAAAGATAATGGTAGGGCATCCTCCCCAAGAAAACTACCAAAATTAGGAACAAAGACCAGGAGAACTTTCTGGACGCCTGGTCCAAAGTCCGTCCCGCACCACCCGAAGTAAAACTGAGGGAACAAAATAGCTTCTCGGACTGTCGGAACACCGGCAATCCGACAATCTGTAGGGACCTGTCCCAAAATGGGAAGAGCGAACAACTGCTCGTGCTGCACGCCCTTGGAAGTGCACAACCCATTTTGTGCAAAGATTGCATAGAAACAGGGGTGGAAGGTGGGTCCCCAAAATAAAAAAAATGAAAAATTTATAAATAGGTTAGTGAATCTCTATCATCTTGAGTAGAAATACTGTAACATCGTTAGAAAATATCCCTGTAGAATGTCCATATGGATGTCTCGTTGTAGAAAGTCCGGAAGCCACATATTTGACCTTTGAGGATTGCGAAATAATAGATGTGCAATGAGGTCACCTAAGGCTGATACAAATCGTGGGTCCGTTGTTGAGAGTCCAGTGCCACGTGACGTCATTGTAGTAATGATACAACATCGTGGCTTCGCTATAAAAAGTCCGGGCCACGTAGTTCAGTTGATTGAGCTTTGCTGTGTGTTGTGATTACAAAACAAGATGACGCATGTATTGAGGTCGATGTTTGTACAAGCAAAACTCCACTTATACCCTCCAAATTTTCACTGTACACCTCCGAAAAATGTTCTGGAAGAACCCCTAAAAATCTCTTACTTGTTTCAGGAAGAGCGAAGAGACCATCGGGAAGACTGGGAGAGAGAGAGAGAGAGTGATAAACAACACTTTTGAACTTAAATTTTTTGGTGTGATACTCTGAAAAACCCTACCTACGTTCTCCAAATTTTCACTGCCTACACCATCCTATTTTTTCACGGTACATCCCCTGAAAAACTGAAATTGTTCCTTTAAACTCGCTAAAATCCCGACAAGAACAATAAGAACATCAATATTAGATCGTGAGTGAAAATTTGATGTGATTGGTGATTCTGCACTGCCTTCTCTCTAGATACTGTTACCCCTCCCGAAATCATCGAAAACACCCCTAAACTTGCCAGACCTGCTAAAATCCCAACAAGAACAACAATAAGAACATCAACATTAGATCGTGGATGGAAATTTGAGGTAACCAGTGGTTCTGCCAGGCCCCCCTCTCTGGAAGGTGTCACCCCCGAAATCATCGCGAACACTCCCAGCTAACAACTATGGTCCGAGCGAAAAGTAAGTTACTTAAGAAGAAAAGGAATTTACCTTTTATTAATTCAATGAGAGACATACGATGCATCTTTACTACGTTGCAGCAAACATGCGTTGGTTCCCTTGTTTGTTCTTTACTCCTTGATTTGGAAGTAAAGACTGATTTTATGAGTAATGAACTAAACGGGGCCAGCATACATAGGAACAAAGACTTCTCATATGCTTGGTACTTGAAAGGATATTTCCTGCTTGATTTCAAGTCACTCTGGGCTTCCCCCACGTGATCTGAATTTCATAGTTAAATGAGGAAAAAAGTCGCTCTGGGGTTACCCCCACGTGATCTGATTTTCCCTTGACTCTCTTAGAATGAGGAAAAAAATCTTATTCTAATTTGATATGGAGATATGATTTCCCCATGAATGAAATAGCTAGAAAATTTCAGGATAGTGACGCGTGAAATTTGAGGACAAAAAATTGTTAAATTCATGACGTAACGGAAATTTCGATACATCATACGAATCTAGTTATTTCTACATCATGCAGCTTGGCTGACTTTCAAATTCAATCACGCATAGAATTTTGGAGAAATATCTTTTGACCTCGGAGGTGGAAATTTCCAAGCGAAGGATAAAAGTTGAAACATGATAAAAGTGTCTTCTAATTTTCTTTGCAGCTTGAGTGACCTTCTTACTTCATGGTGCGTGGTAAAGTATGTATTAATGTGAGAGATGGAACTTTCTATAACTAGGACAAATTCCCAAAACAGTTGAAGTATGTTCTCTACCTAACATTTTTTTTATTTTATGGCCTTTAGGTATATTTTCAATGGGGAAGCCAGAGTTCACTATGTAACATTTTTATTTTATGGCCTTTTCGCATCTTTGACTCTGGGTAGTGCTCCGAAATGGGGAGGCAGATAGTACTATATATTGAATTTTTATTTTATAGTCTTTAGGTTTCTTTGGCACAGAGTGGAGAATAGAATAGTGAAGGGAGAGGTTACTTTTTATGGCCATTAGGTATCTAGGACTCAGGCTGTACTATCTAACAAATTTTTATTTTATGATCTTTAGATATCTAAGGTTCAAATTCAGGGTGAAAGTTAATTAATGCATTTGAGCAGTGATTCTGTTAGACTTTTATGCTGAAACTGTTAGTACAAAAATTTCTCACTAAGAGTACTCTTTCTTACAAAATTTTATTTATGACATTTAGGGATCTAAGGTTCAGACTAAAAAAATAATTAATTTAAGCAGTGTAAAAAAGCTCAATTGTTAATTATAACGGTAATGGTTATCTGTGGTTACTGTTTCTGCTAAAAATATTGCATGGAAATTTTCTAAGTTAAAAACGATTCAATTGTTAATTATAAGGCTATTGGTATCATTTTTCAGTGTTTCTGATAAAGACACATCAACTTTCTCAACGAATTTAACATATCAAAACATTGCATGAAAATGTTTGAGTTAAAAGCGATTCAATTGTTACATTGGACATTGTTTCAATATTAACCCAATATTAAGTCTATTAGGTATCTGTGGTTACTGTTTCTGACAAGGATACATAAAATTTCTCAAATGAATTTGAGCTGTGATTCTACCAGACGTCTGGGTTAATGCTCTTAATACAAATGTTCCTCACTAGTACTAATCTTTCTTACAAAAAATTATTTATGGCCTTTAGGATTCCAAGGTTGAGACTGAAAATTAAACGTTCTTACTAATACTAGTTTTTTTTAAAAAAATAATTAATTTGATCAGTGATTCTGGTAGATCTTTAAAAAACATTTATGAGCTTTACCCATTGTTGAATAAATAACTTATTTCTCTTTTCACTTTTCTTTTCAGAATTGAAATTCCGAGTTGCTGAATACTGAAAGTCTCTAACTCGAGTTGTTGAAAAGTGAACTAGTCTCTACTTATTCTAGCTGAACGAGATTTTAACTAAAGGTAAATAGAATTCTTATACTGAAATTAAATATATAGAGTTTATGATTAGGGTATATAGTATACATCCCTAGGATATCCATACTACATCCCGAGAATATCGACACTACATCCCGAGGATATCCAAATTACATCCTGAGGATATCCACCGTATATGCGCTAGTATGTCCACAGTATATTCCCTTGGATGTACACAGTATTTTCTCTAGCATGACGACAGTATATTCCGTAGGTTGTCCACAGTATATGGCAAGGTTATCCAGAGTATATCACTAAATATCCACAATATATTAATCAGGGGTATCCTTAGTATATAATTGTTTATTAGTATTAGAGATTCTTTGAGCAAGTGCAGGATGAACATGTAAAGCTAAATCTCTATTGAAGGGAGGAATAATTAATCATTTTTTAGATTTCAGTTTGGTCCTTTTGAAGAGGGAAGTTCCTCTAGAGGCCTTTTGAAAAAAGATGGGGAGACTATCGTGTCTACTACTACTACTACTTTTGCTGTAAAAAGATTATTTGAATTAAGGTAAATATATTTTTATATACAGATGTTTGAATGGAGATTACTTTATAAAGGCTCAATGGGTTTTTATGCGCAATTGGTCTACTACTTTTGCATGGGATTTTTTCGAAAGGAATGGTGGGCCAACGTTGTTTTACATGGGATTTATATAATAGAATGTTGAGGCCAGTTGCGTTGCATGAGATTTTTATAAGGGAATGTTGAACAATTTTATTTCTTACCTTAATTTGTATCTGTGCATTGGAATTTAATTTTGTTTTGAAATATTGAATAATCTGAATTGTACAATATCTTTTCATTGAGATTTTAAGTGAAATATTGATGATAAAGGGTAATACTAATTTATTGTTTTATTTAAGTAAGATGGTGAAGCTCATGAATGCTGTGGATGCTCTTTTACGTAGGGAGGCTCCAAAAAAATATGAAGACAAGGAGAATATGACTAAGACATGGACTGAGGTATATTTGTACAGAGTTAATTTAACATATTTTAATGACCAACCTTACCCTTCATTGAAAAATTTTGTGAGCAATCCAGAATGTGATCCCGACATGTTCAGACGCATTTAGCCGCGTTTGAGAGAATGGGAGATTTCTTTAATTTATATGTTTTTTTCTCTGTAGAGACGAAATTGAAAAGGTCTCAAGAAGGGTGACTTCCTCTTTATATTTAATACCAAAGGAAATGAAAATTATGTAGGACCATGGCCTACCATGGATTTCTATGATCTGGATTTCAAATCCGAAGAAGGGGAGGTTCTTCGTAAGTGGTTTGATGAAGTTAAAGATTTAACATTTAACATGCAGAAAGAAATGCTTGAGTAATGCAAGAACAATGTATTTATTCTTACACAGGCTTTGATCAAGTTTGCCAATCTTATCGAAGAGAAAACAGGAGGTATTCAATGATTTCCCTAGACCTGTACTATTGCGGCCTGTGCAATGCAATGTTTCAGGTCTTTATACTTACCAGAGAATACCATCCTCGTCATTCCTCCAATGGGGTTACAATATGTAAATCATTATAGTAAAGGTGCCTTACACTGGATTAATTATTTGGAGTCACTTGATATAAATGTTTCTATTAGAAATATTGATAATGGACGCGAAGTTCCATTTGGTAAATATAAATTGGATGATTTAGACAAGAAAAATAGTACGGACTATGAGTACTATCTATGCTATTGGAATGACCATACCTGTATTCAAGAGCTTCGTCATTATCCTTTGGATGACGAAAAACGAGTAACGTAAGAAAACAGTTATGATGCAACAAAGATTCGAAAAAAATATTTAGAAAATGCGATTTAAAGGTTATTGTAATCTGGGAATGTGAATGGACTGATCAAGTACTGAATTACCCTCACATTCAGGATTTAATTAAAACAGAATATTGGGAAATTGAAGGTTTTCTTATTCCTAAGGAAAGTTTTAAGGGAGGGAGAACTGAATGTTTTCGTGCATTATATGAATGTAATGATGATGAGTACGTCCGTTATTCGATGTCACATCTTTCTACCCGTGGGTAATGTCGAGGAAGCCTAATCCTATTGGGAAGTCTATTTTTTACAGAGGAAAAGGAAGAAACGCGTCCAAAGGATATCCATGAACTTAGATTCTGCACGGTTTTAGCTCAACGACATTTACATTCCTATTCTTTCATACAATGTAAACAAACGTCTACTTTTTGGACTTTGTAATCTTTGCATGGAAGGAATGGAGAAATCGGAATATAATCATGATGAGGAACAACGGAGCTTCATTTGGATATTTGGTACTCCCGAATTACATGAAGCTATTAGAAAGGACTATGAAATCCTTAAAATGAATGAAATTTGGGAGTTTAAAATGACTGAATAGGTTTTCAAGGATTATGTAATTAATTTACTGAATATGAAGCAGAAAGACAGTGGCTTTCCTTCTGAATGTAAGACTGAGGGGAAATATAGTCCTACATTCGAGATTATGGAGAAATAACGCTCGAGTATGTTAAAATTGGTCATAATCCTGGCCTAAGGTATATAGCTAAACTCTTTTTGAATTCACTGTTTGGGAAATGGAGGCAGAGAACAGATTTACCTTAGACCAGGGTTGTGACGGATGCAGTCATTTTTAGAGATCATTCAAGCACCGCATTTACAAGTCCAATCCGTTGTTCCTATTGGGCAAAGTAAACTTGTAGTGACATACAAAGAAATTGAAAATGTAAATAGCCCATATACCTTTTCTAACCCTATTTTAGCTGCTTTTATATCATCCTGGGCAAGACAGACTTTATGAACTGATGGAGGCAGTTGGCATTGAATTTCTTTTATACGGAGACAACGACTTTGTAATGTATGTTCAAAAATGAAATCAAGCACTCAGGTTGCCTACTGGGATGAATTAGCTATTTGAATGAATTAACTGGTTAAATCAAGCCAGGGTGGGAGGTTCGGAAATTCGAAGGGCTAGGGCCAAAAGGTTATAGTTTTTAAGAAAAGGAATTGAGGGAAGAAGATAGTTTTGGCATATTTGCAAATATAAGGGTATTATATTAAATGAACGTGCGCGGAAAGTTATAGGTTTTGATCATTTTTATAATTTAGTGAAGGAACGTGGAACGTATAAAAAATGGTAAGTAACCCAAACAGTATCAGAAGGTTGCCTGGATACGAAATTGTAAGTAGATTTCAACACAAGACTCATAAAATTGTAAATAATAAGCGAAAACTTAAAGATGTGAATGACAAGGATGACTTTGACACACTGGTTTACGGTTTTAAGTGACGTAAAACGTAATGCTTGACTCTTTTTTCATGTAAGTGTGTGTGTGTTTCAGCTCAGAATGATATAATAGGGAATGTTATTAAGTAATTGTTTCATTTCATATCAAGATGTTGCCCTTTCAACACCCTTCTACTACGATGGGAAAACGACATTTGTCAACAAATTACGACAACATAGGAACAAAATGTTCACTACCCACTTCAAAGAAATTGTTTGGTGCTATGGTGCAATGGTACCAAATCTTTCGTTGCCCTCCCTATCTAATAATCGATTTGTTAAAGGAATACTGGATATGAATAATTTTAAAATAGAATCCAACTCTTTAATTAGTTTAGATGATTTAATAAGCACAACTAATGATGACGTCAGTAATTTGTTTACAAATTATGCTCACCAGAAAAATTTATCAGTCATCTTTACAGTTCAAAACTTATTTCCTTAAGTTGAACATCCACATGAGATTTCTTTAAATACTCACTATATGATATTTTTATAAATCCAAGAGATAAATTACAAATTCACTAGTTAGCTCGTCAAATTATCCCTCATCATAGCGAGGGGGTTGTAAAGGTTCTCGAAGGCTAGTGATAAACCCCATTTCTTTTTATTTTTGGTTTTACACAATTAACACCTGGTGGTTTACAAATTGGAACGAATATTTTTCCAGAGAATATGCACGTGTACTCACATAAAAAGCACGCTAATACTCTAATTTATCTTTAGTCGTTATTAGGATGTCAAAATATTACTTCAAAATACATCGGGTAACTTGATACAAAGTGTTGCTGTACTTGGTAAAAACCTTCCAAAGGGTAACTTAAACCTCTAACTTCATCAGAAAAAAGACTTCGTCGTCACAAAAAGACGTTACGTGCTCTCTAAAAGTTCATGTCTAAAAAGTAAACATAAAATGTTAATGTAAACTGGTGGAGCATTATTACCTTTAATATAGTAGGACCTATTTTAAATGCTGTGGCTTTAAGCTTGTTGAGAAGTTAACATGTCTCATACCGCAATTAAAAAAAGAAAACTCATACCTGAAGATGCTTCTAATGAACTTGTATCTTCGATGAAATCTAACCTTTCTCATCAAGAACGTTTAGATTAAGATATGTCTGATATTTTAAATCGTACTGATCTTTCAATAGAACAAAAATGGAAATTATACCAACAAGCACTACACCGATCCTTGGATCATGGTTCTTCAGGCCAAAACCATCGAAATACCCCTCTTCGATCAGGAAGGAGCTAGTACGAAATCACTACCATTATTCTCGTTAATTTTAGAATCAATACCAAAAACGTTAGTGATAAAACATCAACATTATTAAATCTATTGCTCAGTTCAAAATCATATCAGTTTGGATCAGAGTGGTTCAGTCAGCATTGATAATAACTTACTCCGAGGATCAAATATTATTGCTCTCATTCATGACACTACTCGAAAACGTACGTCAAAACATTCTGTAAGACTTGATGTGATTAAGTAATTTTTTCGTGATATTTATGTTCCTAGAAAATTAATCAACTTTCAATTTGGTGATGGTACTGCTATTAGTATTCTACCGTTCATGTCGCAGAAGAAAAAGAAGAGGATGAAAAATATTTTTTCCGAAGGAAAAAAGTAGTAAACGTAATAGTAATAATTTTTAAAATATTTGAAAAAATATAAACAGTACAAGTTTTAAGTATCAAAGTTGTATTATACGTATTCAGATCCAACATCTCTCGGAAGTATTTCTAAATTACAACGAATAGTAGGTTTTGAAACAAAGAAAATTAAAAACTGGTTAGCTTCACAAGATACATATACATTACTCCTGTTCGTAAAAATTTTCCACGAAAACAATATTATGTAAGTTGTCCAATTGAATTATTACAAACGAATTTAGCAGATATCCAAAACGTGGTAAAACATAATGATGACTATAAATATATTTTATGTTGTGTTGATGCATTTAGTAGATTAGGTAAAAAAACAGGTCCAGTTATAGCTAGAGCAATTGATAGTATTTTAAGTAGGCTTCGTACGTCTCTATAACATTGTCAAACTGATTTAGGAACGGAAATTTAAAATCAACATGTAAAACGTGCTTCCGAAAAGCATCATATGAATCATTATAGTTTACATTCTGAAATGAAGGCTGCAATCGTAGAAAGGTTTATTCAAACTTTAAAAGAAAAAAATACAAGTACTTTACTTCTGGAAACACTTATCGTTATATTAATGTTCTTGGATACCTTCTTGATAGTTACAATCATACAGTTCATTCAACAATTAAAATTGCTCCTATAGAGGTTAATGAACAAAATACAAATGAAGTATGGGAAACATATGGAAGACAAAACCTTTTCAAAATAAATATAAATTCCAAAGGTTGATTGTGTTCGTATCAGCAAAAATATCAACATAAATTAGAAAAGGGATATTTAATAACATGGTATCGGGAAATATTTATTATAGAACGTTGTATTCAATGTACACAATTAACATAAGAAATTAAAGATTGGAATGGAGACCTCATCAAATGAATCTTTTACACACGAGAGTTGCCTGCAGGAGTTGTGGGAAAAAATAAATCATTTTTAATTGAAACGTTATGAAAACGTAGAAAGGGTTGGATATACAGGGGTTGGACAAAAAATCTAAAAACACGTCATACAGGACACGTAAGTGTGGCCCGCCACTGTACACCACGTGTTGCGGTTGCCGATCGTGTTTTGTTTCAATGTGTCATGTGGACCTTCCTCTTCCGTCAGCAGTACCCAGTTCACCTGTGAGCGTCGTGGTGTGCAAGTGGTGCGGTAAAATAGGCGACCTGAGAGACTTCCAAAGAGGCACGATCGTTGGTGCCCGTCTGGTTGGAGCTTCAGTGACAACAGTGGCGACCATTGTGTGGGTATCGACAGGCACTATGTCTAATGTCACGAGGGCATACACAATGCATGGGCAAACAACGTCTGCAAAGCAAAACAGTGGTCGAAAGACAATCCTGTCCGATAGGGACAGGAGGGCATTAAAACGGATTGTAGCAGCTAAAAAGCAGACCACTGCAATGAAAATTACGTCTGAACTCAATTCCGGCCTACAGAACCCGGTTTCATCAAAAACAGTGCGACGGGAACTTCATAAAATGAAAATTCATGGCAGGGCCGCGATCTCCAAACCTCTGGTCACAGCAGTAAATGCGAAGCGGCGTATCCAGTGGTGCAAGGACCACAAGGAGTGGACGCTTGATCGGTGGAAACACGTAATGTATTCCGATGAATCGACCTACACCTTGTTTCCAACAACCGGTCGTGTTTACGTATGGAGAACACCGTCGCAGGCCTATCTATGATCCAGACTCTCTGCGCCCAACTGTAAAGCATGGGGGTCGTTCTGTTACAGTATGGGCAGTGATATCGTGATTTTCTGCAGGTCTCATCATAGCCCTGCATGGAATGATGAATGCTAAGGCGTATGAGGCCATTTTGGGGGAACAGGTTCTTCCCATGGCCCACACATTGTTCCCGGATGGTGATGGCATCTACCAAGATGATTTGGCACCCTGTCACGCTGCAAAAACGGTGCAATCATGGTTTGAGGAGCATGACCAGGAGCTATCACACCTCCCCTGGGTCCCACAATCACCAGATTTGAACATCATTGAGCCATTGTGGTCTGTGTTAGAAAGGCGTGTTCGGTCTCATTACCCTCCACCATCATCCCTTAAGGAACTGGAGCATGTTTTGGAGGAAGAATGGTACAACATTCCACACACCACGATTCAGGAGCTGTATACGTCCATTCCACGTCGGATCCAAGCTGTTTTGGACGCAAAAGGAGGCCCACACCATACTAGGTATGATTTTCACACTTTTCAAACGTTTTAGATTTTTTTGTCCTACCCCTGTATGTGAAATAGTTAGAGTATTTGCTAGTATTCTCAAATAATCCTCATGTGCGTATAGCTGGGCTACATTTTCAACCGAAATCAGACAAATGAAAACCTATGTTTATGAATGTTAGTGCACCATTTCATTGTAATTACGATAATAATATTCCTTCTGAAATTAAAGTTTGTCTTGAGATTTTAAAAGCATAGCCTATTCTTGGTAAACTCCTTCGTAAAATTAGTATCTATGAATAACAATATGGTAAAATGCATTCTTCTGTATAAGAGCGTCCACACAGTGTTAAAGTAGAAAAGAAAGATTTTGGTACTCTACATGTGGACTTAAAAGATGAACACGGAGAAAACTTACCATTTCAATTTGGTACTTCGAACATTACATTTCACTTTAAGCATAATAAGTGATTTCGGAAAGTAAGGATGATTTACTTGACGCCTAGTTCGAGTGCTAGTACAAATACATATAGCAATAATCATCCATCACATTTTTAAATATCTTAAATCATGGTATAAATCTTAATAATTCATCGTGATGGTAGGACTTAGTGAAATTAATATCCCTTTAACTTGCTATAATGTAATTGAAGGTCGAAATATTCTGGTATGTAACACTTGATGGGGATAATGAGAAATATAAAATATCGCAAGGTTATTGTTCTTCTACACCGTCATTGTTAGAGGTAATGAATAAAATCACTCCAACCTTAATTTACTTTGATTTTTCAAATACTGTTACTATTAAAACAAATGTAAACATTAAATCACTTTATCTTTCACCCGCACATTCATTACAATTGAGTTTCGAACCTAGTATTGAACCTAGTATCTATAAAAATCAAAATTAGCACAAAACAGCCTTACATTGACATTGGGTATCCAAACTAATTGTTTGTATACACCGACCTTATACAGCCGCAATTTTTAATTGATACAAAACACCCTTACTACGTATTGTAGCCATGGCAGGTACTAATCACGGTAAAGTAAAAACAATAACATTTCAGAATGTACATTATTTTCCTTTAAGTAAACTTTCATTTAACACAATTAAAATACTATTAAAGGACCATGCAGTGCGAAATCTGTCATTCGCTTCCGGGACATTGATCATAGCACTTCACTTTCAACAACACCCGTCAAAATGAAATGCCCACTTCATGGTAGAGGCATACCTTATTTTGCTGGATCAGTTTCAGCGTGGACATGGATTAGGGGGATCATTTCGAGGTCTTTTGCAATATGTTATGCCACTTATTAAATAAAGAGCTAAAGCGGTTGGTCGACAAGCATTACAAACAGGAATGCAAGTTGCAGGGGATGTATAAGAAAATCGTCTATTTAAAGAATCAGTTAAAAGTAGAATTCATCATGCGGGTTCATGTTAAGAACAAGAGCGGAAAATAAGATTAAGAAGTTTCTCACTAGTAGATGACGGGCGCGTAAACGAAAAGCTCTTCTTCCTAAACGTATTGGACCACCAATGATTAACAAAAGAAAGGAGAAGACGAAGAAGTCTTATCATGAAAGGGATATTTTTAGTTAGGCGATAAAATATCTTTCCTTTCAAGATGAAGTTAAGAGTGTTGAACTAATGAATTTGTTTCGCAAACTGTCCCCATGACTCAAACTGCTATTGATGCAAGATAGTATGCAAGATTATCATTCTATTTCTACATTTACCTCAGAGGGTCCCATTGAATTTGTAATTCCGGGGGATGTTGGAGAATATATTCATCCTACATACTTGTACTTGTCTGTGCGTAGTAAAATAACAAAAGCTAATGGTAATAACTTACAAGTATTTAAACTGCACAAGGTGATCAAGCAGCAGTGCAAGCTGATGTTGTAGCACCACTAAATAATTTCCTTCATTCTATGTTTAGTCAAGTCAACGTATATTTAAATGATAAATTAATTTCTTCGTCTTCTGATTCAAATACTATTCGAGCTTGGAATCAGTACTTAATTACTCTGAAGATGCTTCGAAAACTCATCTCACATGTGCGTTGTGACATAAAGACTACTGGACAATTTAATACTCATGATGAAAATATTTCTGGTTTTCGTAAAAGAATGCAAACTGCTAGTGGTAGTGCTCTTTTTCAAATGTGTGGACGTCTCTTTTCAGATATTGCCAACTTAGTTCTATACTTCCTATTAAAGTAAGTGTGCGTTTCTCATCTTTCATTCAATACTGAAATTGTAAGCAGTATCGTAATGCACAAGCATTCACTTCGACAGGGTCATGATAAGTTCACTTTGAAAAACCAATGTTAAAATTCTATGTTTTCAGGGTAGGACATTCCTTTTCACTTAGTTGTAAACTCATGTGCAGATATTTTAAATCCCAGGACATCAATAATGTACTTGGTATTAATTTTAAGGCTTTTAGGCAACTATGGCTCAAGCCGTATGGATGATGATGGGATGAATTGGTGGAATGAAGAAAGTGGGAGGAAACGGGAGCACCCCGAGAAAACCCACGCACACGGTGTTTGTAAAGCACAAAGCCCACATGGCATGAGCAGGGATCGATCCGACTACCCCTAACACCAGAGGTGAGCGCTCTACCAACTGAGCCACCGTGGCCCATCAATAATGTACTGTTCTGAAGACACATTTAGAGAGTTTTGTTCATGAATAACATCAGGTATGAGTTGAGCAATGAATTCACTAATATGAACTAATTCCCTATAAGTTATGAAAAAAATATTCATGGAAATACTTACATTACCCTGTAGTTTGAAAATTTCGTAGTACTCCACAAATGTTTCATGATAATTCACTTGATTCAGCAAATGTTTTGAAAGTACTTTGCCTGTATTCCGCACATATATACAGTTATTATGAGGAATCTTCAATTTACACTCATTATATTGAATTGGATTGTCCTTTAAATAAGTACGAAAAGTTTGTAAAACACACGTGTCCAATATAAATATACCACCACAAAAAACACAATAGTCAGACAGTTTTTCACGCGTTCCTTTACAATGTAGCAAATCTCCATATAGACTTTTACCACCCTACAAAAACCATATTTCATATTTCTAATGATTATATCATGAACTTCACCATTATTCAGAATAGTATGATCTTTCTTATATTTACGACACAGTTATTTCACTGTTGAGGGTTTTAAGATCACTCTCCATACACGTTTTCGAAAATGTTTTTGAATTTCTTCACCTGTTTCCAGTTCATTTGGTTTAAGATTACCTAATCACTGATGAGTTGTTTGATTATTTTCCTCATTAAAGCATCCTTCACATATACTTGCACTTTTAGGTTTCCACTTGTTTCATGACACTCGAATGCACTGTTCATCTACCCATTTGTTTTTGGATCCACACTTAGCACTTTTCACTACTAATCGAGTTGAAGTTCCTCCTATTGCTACTTCCACTCGACCTGCTGCTCTTGCTGGTGGTGCTGGTTTCACCAGTACTTGTTCAGCTGTTCCTCCTACTAGTCCTACCGCTGATGCTGCTCTTGATAGTATTGATGACTGCTTTCCATTACTATTTTCAAAACACAATTGCTTCTTAACAGGACATACACCCTTCAACACACTTTTCATTGTCTTTTTCTTTGGAGCTAGTGAGGAATATCCCTCCCTAATATCAATGTCCTCCTCATCTTCTTCCTTTACGAACGAAGAAGATAATAAAGATGGTGAAGTTGGTTCGAACTTTACTTTAGACCTTAACAAACTATATATTGTTCGGTCTGTATCTTGTTCCTGATAATCACTGTCAAGTCCAATGTGCCAACAACCTCCTCTCATCTTCTACTGCCAACTCAATACGACGTTCTACACGATGCTTCTGCGCTGCCATGACTGAAGCTCACATCTCTTCATAATGATACATACAACACCACTATCCTCTATACATATTCAATACTTTCACCCATGCTATGATGTCAAACCTCAAGTCATATACTGCATTCCGTCAATGACCTGCTCACGATAATGACCTTCTTACATCAATGATCAAATCCTCCCCTGTGTCCACGCTGTGACGTCAAGCATCAAGTACTGAGCTGCCTCCCTGTGAATGACCTCTTGACGTCAGGAATCATGTAGTGACTTGCTCCACACTACAACATTGCTTTGGTCAAGTCATCCACGTCATCATTCTACAACATGGCAACGTCGCATCCAATAGCTGGCAACAACGCAGGTCAATGACCTCTGCCACCTGATGGGAATTTCCAGCCGCCATCTTGGATTACGTCCTCACTATTTTTCCCGCTAAAATTTACCCACGATCTTGTACAAACATCATTCCAACTCACCTGAAAGCTCACGTGGCCGGAATATTACTCCTCTGACACCACATGTGCGGGTGTTACTGCCGCGATACCCCCACCCTAGGAATCATTACTGTCTCGAGATTTTCTAACGATATTACAGTATTTCTACTAACTTGAGTTTTTTAGTTTTTACTTCCTCTGTTTGGAATATTCTCTGCCTTTTCATGTTTTTTCAACGCATTAAATGTACACTTCTACCTAATTCATGAAATTAATCCCTAAATAAGAGAAAACGACTTATCTGAAACTACAAAATGTATGAGAAATTTCGCTGCTGTCTCTTGCCAAAATAACGATTTGTCGTTTTCAATACATGTTTATATAGTTTTCCTTCGGTTTTTATATCAGATTTTATGTTTGTATGGTGAGCTTTAATATTCATAATCTGTTTAAAAAAAACTGGAATTATTTAAATAAATTTAAAACTAGTCTTTTCGTGAGTACATTGATTACGTGTTATTGCTTTCCCCGGAATTTTAGCTGCTATGTAAATCCGGGGTGTCTTGTAAATCTACATCATGTATATTTAAAACAAAGAACGGTCATGTTGAATCAAAAAATGTAAATTGGTATCTCTTTGTATGCAGTGCGCTAACACTTCGAATATTAAAAAAAAATGATTGCCGTAAATCAGGAATGTCATTACTGTCCTCCCTCCACCCTTTGCGAATTTCTACCTATACAAGGTACGTTTAGTCGCTTTAATTTGCTATTAGTTGCATTTTAAAATGACTAAAGCTTCAAAAAATAGCCTTTGTCTTTTTGTAGTTAAAGAATGCTTAATTAGTCATTGCTGTCCCTGCCATCCTGGAAAATTATTAACATTTTCTACTTTTAAGTCAAGTTGATATGATTTTCTGATCTAAATTATGTTTCAAATTTCTAGTTACAATAATATTGGTGTAACGTGGCTCCTATTAATCACAAGTGTTGCATAATATGAACTTCATTTTATTGTATTGGATGACTAACGCCAAAGGACTGGAGTAACATAATCATACATGTTTCCTTTTTATTATGATTTTTAGAATCCCCTGACCAACCAAGCTACCAAAACTAACAAAATGACCCCATTTCACTTTTGTGGAAACCTAAAATCAAAGTTAGGAGAGAATCAACCATGTTAGTATTTGTATTAAATTTTATATTTGTTAAATCATATTACTTTAACAATGTGATAGTCAATTTTCAACATAAATTTGTGTCATGTGCCATACTAAAGTTGACATTTCAATTTTTTTAATAAAATGAAGCATACGTCCCAATCAAGGATGTTCTAATAGAGGATTTACTTATAGCTCTCTTATGGCCAGCGAGAGAGCGAAGCCAAAAACCAATTGAGCATCGACCAAGGCGACTCATCTGATTGGTTAACAGACAACTACAAAACTTGCTGCCATATTTGTTAGCCGAAAACAATGTTTGTGATTAGAAGTAACTGGGCACAATAGAGGGGACTAAGGTGTGAAGTATGGCTTCTTGTTCTTGACGGAATCGCTAATCCTCTATTAGAACATCCTTGGTCCGAATATGGGTCAATGTTACATCTGGTAAGATTTGAGAAAAAATGAGTTTGAAGATAGCGAACTATCACTGCATTATGGCATATTACACGCAAAAGCTGTGAATTGTGGCGGCTCTATGTGATCACTAATGAGCTAAAGATTCTATTCGCTATTGTAGAAGTTAAACGAATAGAAACAAGTTAACTGAAATCCTAAAAATCGGTCAAAATGTAACCCGCATTCGGCCTCATGATTGAATTATTATAAGATCTTCACTTCCCAAATCAAATAATAATACGAAATTTAATGAAAATCGAATGACTCTGCCCAGCTTTAGAAGTATTTTGTCGCGACCAATGACCTATATCTAAAACCGATACTGGACTGACTGATGCAATCCTTCACTAATGTTATAGTAGTAAATTTTCCGCGTAGGTTTCACCTTATGGACGAATCACGTGTGAATACAGAAATAGAGAACACTAAATTAACAAAAATTGTAAATCAGGTTCACAATGTTAAACTTATAAACGTAAGCGACTTTCATAGAAGTCTGTATACCAGACATGGTATGCACTTAAATGTTAGGGGTAAGCGTAGGTTAGCTACTGAAATATGTTTATCAATTAGTCAAAATGACATACAGCCTATACAGTCGGATACTTTTTTAGACCAGTAATAAAGATGCCTACAGAGTGCTTGGTAAATATCCAAGATAAGTTATTAATGAGATCAGAGGCTAGAACAATGGTAAATGTAAGTAATTACAAAACATCTAATTTCTGTATTTATCATCACAATGTACAAGGTTTAGGAAACAAATTGGATTTTTTTGATGTGTTACTCCATGATGAATTAAAAATGGTACAAGTACTATGTCTATCTGAACACTGGATGGATCAAGATACTATTACAACAGTAAAGCTTAAGCATTTTCGATTAATCACTAGTTACTCCCGCAACACTGTGTCTCGTGGTTGGGTTGCAATCTTCGTCAATGAATATATTCGCGCACAAGAAATTGATGTTAGCAAATACTCATGTGACTTACATTTCGGGATAGTTAGGGTGAGACTTCCTGATATAAGAATGCATATATTTTGTATATATAGAACCCCCAGTAGCGATTTTGAAATTTTTCTTAATGCACTAGAGTAGAAATCGGGTACACTCGTTACACGAAACTCGCGACAGGAAAATCCTGGGGTTGGGGGGATCGTGACAGGAAACTCCTTGTGCGTTGTTTGAAACTCGTGATTCGTAGCCGCTGAGGAGTGAATTTTGGGTGCAAGAGAGGGATTTACGAGAGGAAAATCCTTGTGACACTTCGTTACACAAAACTCGCAACAGGAAAATCTACAACAGGAAAATCCTTGTGCGATGCGTTCGTAGAGGATGACGAGTGAATTTTGGGGGGAAGAGAGGGGTTTAGGAGAGGAAAATCCTTGATATTGTGTGTTCGTAGAAGATGACGCATGAATTTTGGCGGGAAAATTGGGAGAGGAAAATCCTTTGGTCTTTATAGGTGGGGTACTGACGACTGCGTTGTGGGGAAATGATTGCACAATACTTTATTAGAAGAAAGATGAAAAATGCCAAGAGCGTCGTAGTCCAGTGGTTTCGCAAGTGGTTGGTGTTGACGTCAGCAGGGGTGATTGTCCAAGGCTATGAGTTGAATGTGGGTGGTATGACGCAATCGTTTCTGCAAGAAAACACTGAATTTTTAAGATGGCTGCCATGGAGCGTCGTAGTCCAGTGTTTTCGCAACTGGTTGCTGTTGACGTCAGCAGGGATGGTTGTCCAAGGCTATGAGTTGAATATGGGTGGTATGACGCAATCGTTTCTGCAAGAATTATTTTAATGGACTTCCCCCGCGCGCACTCCTGGCTACGATCCTGTCTGACTTATGAAAAATTGCAATGCTACGTCCCTGCCCCCTTCCGCGCGCACTCCTGGCTACGTTCCTGTCTGACTTATGGAAAATTGGCTATGAGTGAAATGTGGGTGGGAAAAGGAATTACGCAATCGTTTCTGCAAGAAACACTGAATTCCAAGATGACCGCCATGGACCGTCGTAGTTCAGTGTTTTCGCAAGTGATAGGTGACGTCAGCAGGGA